>JAOWBN010013243.1:0-35157 GCA_028565015.1 Pinguicula moranensis
ATCGCATCGTGTTGATCGATTCTTGGGCAAAGGGGATTGAGTGAACCTCTGCCTTTTTGTGTAGGCCAATTGAGTGGCCAAGTCCTCCATTTGTGAATGAAATATACGGTGGTTGGGCGTGCATTTCTGGTGTGTTGATAGGCTGACAAATTCAAGGGGTAATTCGGCCGGTTGCACTTCGTTCATTCCTCCGGACATCCGAAAGAGTTGGGGTTCTTTGGATCGAAAAATTTGTCCGTGAACGAGGGTGTGACACACTGCTACTGTCAGATTATTTAAGACCCCTATCTACATCCCCCTTTCCTTGATGATATTTAGCATCCCCAACGTAGAATCGTAAAACTCTTAAGCCTTAATCCCCTTAAACTTTCCCTGTTGTTTAACTTTGGTGTCCTACGCTCTTTTCGGAGCCATTTTCACCGTAACGATACCAAATATCATCTCGACTACCCAAGGGTTATAGGTTTTGGGATAGATTTACTTACCCTAGAGGCGATGCACAAGACTCTAGTAGAAAAATGGCTGGACTAATTGGTCGGAAGCTCGACTACGCGAAAACTACTCTTTGCATGGACGGCGGGTTACAGAACTTAGGTTTTGACTGTAAGTGGGAAGTTCTTGAAAGGGATAGGCTTTTTATACTTGCAACTAGTTGAAAATTTGAAAAATTTACTGGGCTTTTAAATATTAAGTTGCATGATGTATGGCCCAGTAATTTTTCTGTGCACAATAATTTCTCACTAGCCCAATTTTGGGGAATCCCATATGAGATTAGAAAAGATGGTTAAGTATAGCATGTGAAGAGTTGACTATGCTTATCTCTGAATAATCGAAGAAACAATGCCGCTCCAAAATTCAATCCACGATCCTTGTCTAGCAAAGTCCCCTTCTGCTTGTAATTTGCAGCATTCCGGAAAAATCAGAATTGTCATTAGCTAGTTGACCATTTAAGCTAAGTAGAAATGATAAAAAAAAAAGGGGACGTAAAAGCTAATGCAATTTGCCTATGTCCTGAACAATAATTTCATTCCATTTTTGCCAAACTAAAAGCTCATCATAGATGGAGAATAAATATGCAAAGTAGTTTAGAAATAGGAGAAAAAGTTAAGTGTGTCCTTGTTCTGGATGAAAAGAGCTTGTTTTGCCTCTCAAGAAGCGCTTTGTCACAAGCTTGATGTCCATATGCTTTAATCTTTCTCTAGTCCAAGTTGGGGTCAAAAACACCCAGTCATGCCTTCACCTTCTTTGATCCCCACACGTATTTCATATTGGAATCTTTCTTTGTATGGGGAATCTATCTGATGCATGTGTTTTTGGGTCATTTCCTTCAATATACGATAAATGGTCAACCACCAAATTCTCTGATTCTTTCTTGTCCCTTCCACATCAAATTCTTGTAAAAGAAGTACCCAATAGATCAATCTAGGCTTTTCATCCTTCATGACCATGAGGTATTTTATTGCTAAGAGATCATTGTATACCACGGTCCTGCTTCCAAGAATGTATGGCTGAAATTCGTATAACACGAACACCATGGCCATAAACTCCAGTTCTATTGTTGCATAGTGTAATTTAAGGGCATTCATTGTCTGTTGGCAGAGTATATTGTGTGAAAAATCTTGTTATGGCGCTGCCCAAGTACTGTGGCCACCCCATAGTCACTAGCATCACACATGATCTCAAATGGCATATCCTAATTAGGCGAGCTGACAATGGCGCAGAGGTGCATTTTTCCTTCAATGTAGTGAATGTGATGAGGCATTGCTTGTCAAAATTTAATGAGGCTTCCTTGTCCGACAACTTGCATATAGAAATCCTTTATAAATCTTCTGTAGAAGCCTGCAGGCCCGAGAAAGCTTTGGCTATGAAGTGACGCTTTTCCCAATTTAGGACCAGATTTGTCTCCTCGCAGTGTGCTAGTACCCGCTCAAGGTTTGCCAAGCAACTATTAAAGGAGTATCCCACTACTGAAAAGTCATCCATGAATGCCTCAAAATTCTTCTTCACCATATCCGAAAATATTGACATCATGCACCTCTGGAACATGTCGGGTGCATTGCACGACCCAAAGGGTAAGCATTTGAATGTAAATGTGCCGTAAGGACATGTGATGTGGTTTTTTCTTGGTCTTCTGGAGTAATAGAAATCTGATTGTATCCTGAGTATGCATAGAGATAGCAAGAGAATTCATGCCCTGCTAACCTGTCCAGCATCTGATAAATAAATGAGAGTGGATAGTGATCTTTCCTCGTAGCCTTGTTCAATACCCTACGATACATGCAAATACTCCATCCCGTAACTGTTCTCTTTGGGATTAATTCATTTTTTTCAATTGTCTCCACGTTCATTCCTCCCTTTTGGGGGACGGATTGAACACGACTTGTCCAACAGCTATCTTAAATTGGGTACACCATCCCGACATCAAGACACTTTAGTATTTCCCTACGGATTACTTCTTTCATGATGGGGTTCAAGCGTCATTGCGTTGCGATGGAAGGATTGCTTCCTTTTTCCAATAGGATCAGTGCATACATAAAGATGTGCTACTGCCTTTAATATTACACAAGGTCCACCCAATGGCACTCTTATGTTACTACAACACTGGGACTAATCCTTTTTTTCTTATGCCTAGGTCTATGTGCTAGAGATAATCGCTAGAAGCGTATTGTCTATCCCGAAGAATTCATACTTCGAATGCAACAGCAAAGGTTCTAACTCTAGGTTGGGAGCTTTCTCGAGAGATTTTACCTGAGGTTCTGGCTTTCTCACAACTTTTCAACATAAGATTTATCGAGAGGTTCATTGGCTCCCAACCATTGGGCGTATTCTATTACTGTTGGCTCCTTGAGTATAGCATGGTCCTCACTAAGTAGGCAATTATCCAATTAATCTCTCTGATGCTCATACCCCTCCAAAGGCATGTGATCAGTCATGTCAATACTTGAGAAGCTAGTTTGACACTCAGGGTGCTTCATCACTTGGAACACAATGAATTTCACATCTTCCCCCTGAACTCTGAGTATTAATTTACCTCCTTAAACATCAATTAGTGTTCCTCTAGTCGCCAGAAATTGCCTTCTTAGGATAATAGGAATGTTTTGATCCTTTTCCATGTCCAGTAAAATCTGTTGGAGAAATAAACTTGTCAACTTTGATCAAGACGTCCTCAATAATACCTCTTAGATGTTTGATAGATTTATCTGCCAAATGTAGAGATATTGTTGTGGGTTGAGCTTCTCTCAATTCAAGCTTCTGAAAAATAGACAATGGCATTAGATTAATACTTGCTAGATCACACAAAACTCTATCAAAAGTAGAATTGTCAATACAGCAGGAAATAGTAAAACTCCACGGATACTTCAATTTTGGAGGCAATTCCTTTTGCAAAATGGCGCTACACTCCTCTGACAAGGCCACAGTCTCATAATCCTCAAACTTGTGCTTGTTGGACAATAGGACTTTCAAGAAATTAACATAGCAAGGCATTTGCTCCAGAGACTCAACAAATGGAATATTAATGTGAAATTTCTTGAAGACTTCAAGAAGTTTTTGGAATTGTTTGTCCAACTTTCCTTGTTTCATCCTCTGAGGAAAAGGTATTGGTGGCATTTTCCTAGACTCCTATTGAGGCAGCGTCTCTTTCAGTTTTTGATTAACTTCCTTCTTTGGGCCAGGAGCTTGTCTTGAATTTTCCTCTACTTCTTTCCCATTCCTTAATGTGATGGTCTAACATTGCTCCTTGTGATTCACCTCTATGGTGCTTGGCAGCACGCTTGATGTTCTATCAGACAATTGGTTGGCTAACTCCAAGTTCCTTATTGCTGCAACTTGATCTTTGAAGCAAGATCCAGTCTCTTGCATGAAGTTATTTGAGGTGGCAGCTAGCTGTGCAATTAGTTCCAACAACTCCTTGATCCACCATTTGCAGCAGTCAGAGTATCATTGACAATTCTTTTAGCTTTGTGCTAATAATGGACTACAGCAAAATGGCTCTATTAAATTCTGGTTCTTCAATTTAGTGAAGTTGTTGATACTCAATACATCAAATGACGCAATGCATATGGGGTCACAACGGAAATGGCCTCTTTGTATAATTACAAGGGTAAGGCCGCATACATCTGACCCCCCAAACTCCAACTTAGCTGGGAATATACTGGGTACATTGTGGATTGTGGATCTAGCAAATAGGTCCAGTTTAACGTATCATAGGACTTCTCAAAATCTACCTTTAACATTATAGCCTGTTTCTGTAGCTTTCTTACCTCATCCAAAACCTCATTTGCTATTAGAACTTTATCAAGTGGTCTTCTTGCCTCTTTTAGAGTTCTCCTTTATTCTAAAAAAGCTCTTCAAATCTTTGTCTCTTTCAAGTTTGAGTCTTCACCCTTCAGAGGGATTCATATACAACCTGCATCACGAGAACCGCAGGTAAGGTCACACAAAATAAAACCAAGGTCCAATCTATATACAATTTCACTAATTGTTGATGGTATCTAAACTAACAATTCCCGGCAACAGTGCCAAAAACTTGTTGTGTTGATTTGGTAACTATGCATCAATGATGATTACAAGTGCACAAGTCATAACAGGTAATAAAGTGAATGAGTGGAGTGTCAAAACCCAAGGATTGAAGCAGATAAGCATCAACTTTAGCTAGTTTCGTATGCAATTTGGACAAACAACAAATAAGTTAAGTACAATACTAACTTCAGAGGCATGAAAATAGTTTAACTAAATGGATCTTTTTGTATTTTTCACCTTTAACGAACATAAAATAAAGGATACTTCTCTTCGTTAAATATTTAGGACAGCAGCTTCACCTCTACATGCATTCTTAGGGGAACAGATTATCAGTTTACATGTAAGATTCAATGCCTAGTTGTCGGCCAGATTTTGTCGTTCAAACATTAACTTCTCGAGAGATAGCTCATTGCGATATGCGAGTACTCATCTCTCGAATCTTGCATGTAAGCATACCAAAGCTTGCTACCTTACAAAATCATTACTCAACATGATCGCACTCATCTCTCGAATCTCGCACGACCTATTGAGAGGCATTAACCTATTGAAATCCACACACAGTGGCATTGTACTCATGAATACTAATCTATCGAATCTCACATTCATGTCCCCAATATCAATCATTTTGAACTATGTAATTCAATCGTTTTGTGATGACCTTAATACACCCAAAGCACCTAGGCACACAGTTAATCAAAAAGATCTAGAATAAAGTCCAAAAAGAGCAAGCCGTAGCAACCAAAAGAAATAGTTCAAAGTCACAAGTAGTCAACTAGCAGGTCAAGTCATAGTATAAACCATCCTCAAACTTAGAGTAACACTGGTCTCAGTGGAGATAAAAGATAAAGAAGTTAAAAGGAGTACTCCCTTGAGGCGGGCAAATGGTTATTTAGTACTCCCCTAAATGAAGTCAGATCCCACGAGATCAAAAGTTTGGTCCTTGCCCTCATCTAAGTCCTCTTCATTTTCCGCTTCTTCATCCAAATCAATAGCCTCGTCTCCAAAAGGTCCTGGTGTATTAAATTTTAGGGGCGTTGAGGGGGGAAACTAAGAATTGGATTCCACAGGTAGCCGATCTAAGGACGATGTTGGTGTGGACTACTGCAACACAATGGTATGTGTGGTCCACAAAGGACTCCCACTAGTTAGCGGTAGGCCGGTTGAAGTTCGTGGCATTGGAATGGTATCTGCAATTGAATTGGTGGGGTTAGCGATTTACCTTTCGTAGTGGCCTTGGGTTAACTGGACCACCCGGGCGTGTCCTCGGTCTCGATCTTGATACTCTTGGAATAGGCCACCAGTTTGTTGATGAACATTAGTCTAATGTCCAAACCCGGGGCTACAATTTTTCATCAGCCATGAGAGACATGCTTGCCTTCAAAAAGAGGGTCGTGATTAAGGATGGAAAGTGCAACAAAATGGGTATTTTGTCCATTGAAGCTACGTTCTTCATAATGTCTTTGTAGATTACCTTTCCCACATCAATGCTTCGCCGCCACAATTGCATAAATCAACAGTAGTTTTTTCATTTTGATATCGCCAGGGTGTGTGGTGGGCATCATTCGGGTGCATACAAACAAGTGTCCCATAAAAATGCTGGTATGATAGTCGGCTTTGGTCATGCCTAATTCCATTGGTTTTGGTCTCATGTACATCTTCCATGTCATGTCCGGATCACACAGCAACCAGGCCTCATGTGTAGAGATCGCCCGTTAAATTGAGCAAACTCGTTCATCGCCAAGTTGATGAGTTTGTATATGGCATTAATCTCAGTGGGGCGGAAAGGAACCACACATCCTCTAACATAGACTTTACCCTCCTTTGCCATACCCATATTCATATAGGAACTCCAAAACCAAATTGAGAGAATACTCCCCCTAATTACCGAGAAATTTACTCCAGCCACTCTCTTTACAAGCTTTCGTAATACTACGCAAGATTTCCTTCACAACCCCCCTCTCGTTTATCATCTCTAGTACCCCCACAGTTAAGTCATAAAACTCCTAAGCCTGATTACCTGCAAATTTCCCGTGAGGCACAACATTTGTGATTCTAGCCTTTTTGAGTACCATTTTTCAATTCAAATTCTTAACCATCTGTAAACTTATTGGAAATTGTGCAAAAACAACCACACTTACCCCCTCCCCAAACAGTTTTGGCAGGGTTTGCGCCGCAAAAAGTGATCGATGAGCAGTGGTCGGCAACTAGAACTCGAGCAAGCGGCTTTGGCCATTTCGTCTTTGGCTGTGGAATTATCATAATTAGGGTTTGGGGTGTGAGCGGTAGTTTAGTTTTTGAGAGTGATCATGACTTATTTGGAATTAAATAATCATGTTTGTTGGTCTAGGATTAGAGTATTGCGGCAATTACAAGTATGGATTAAGGGAATTAAATGATTAATCAAAATGGTAATTGTCACACTAGATTGGGATTGCAGCGGAAATTACGGCTGTGGGTTGTAACTGTCTTGTGTACAGAACATGGTGCCGTAAAATATGATTAATGGGGGTGTAAATGTTGCTCTTCTAGAGTGTAGAAGCGTGATTTCCGGGCAATGACACTAAAATAAGTCTTTAGAGATTAAGTCGTCCCATAAGCAATTTCCGTAGATTTTGTGAGAACCTAATCTTTTAGGTTCGATCCTGCAGTCCTAAAGGCACATAACATTTTTCTCTTACTGATTTTTAATCCAATATACCCCGCAAGATATCAAACGCTCCAATTTGGGGTTGCTTTCATATCTAAAATAATTAAATTAAATTAAATTATTAAATTAAATTTACTACTTCCAAGCAAGCATATGTCTTTCTCCCCAAACTTAAAGTTCATGCTTAATTAAGAAAGTATATTTTCAGAGAAGTATATAAGGGAATATGGGTACATTCCTCCAAAGAAGCAATTCTTTAACGTCGCTAGCTTGACATCAGTTACTTTTAATCCTTGATATGAACTGCAGCTTTGTCATTGACAATGCCATCGTTAAGATACGACTTCAACCTCTGGCTATTCACCTTAAATGTTCATTTGTTAGGATGACCAATTTCAATAGCTCCATGGAGAAATACTTGCAATATTTCAAACTGTACTGACCATGTGGAATTTAATTTTGCTGTAAATAACCAAAGTCGTGAGTTGAATAATAGAACTTTTTTGCCCTGGGTAGAAGTACCTCCTTAAAATGTTCTTGTCATGTCAAGTCTTTGTTCTTTCATTGTAGGTCTTGGCATTGTCATATGTATCATTTCGTATTTCATCAAGTTTGTTTAACTGATGAGTTCTCTTTTCTCCAGCTGCTTGGATATCAAACTTTAACTTATGCATAACCCAATATGCCATATGTTCTTACTCTACGGGAAGATGGCCAGTTTTACCAAATACCAGTCGGTATGGGAACATACCTATTGTAGCCCATAGTGCATCATTCAATTTTCTTGCTCAATCCTTGATGAGTTCATTATCTTTTCCAAAAAATGCTTTATCTCCCTGTTTGAGATATCGGCCTGACCATTTGTTTGTGGATGATATGCCAAAGTGGCGCGATGACAAACTCCATACTTGATCAGCAGGGCTTCAAATTGCCTATTGCAAAAGTGTGATCCACCATCACTAATAATGCAACAGGGAATACCAAACCTTGTAAAAATATTCTTTTGTATGAATTTTAAGACAATCGCGACATTATTTCTTAGCAAGGCGATTGCTTCAACCCATTTTGAAATGTAATCCGTAGCTAGCAGAATATACCTTTGATCAAAAGATGGTGGGAATGACCCCATGAAGTCAAGTCCCTAAACATTGGTCACATGAGTTCAACTTCGAGGATGGATTGGAGGGGTATCTCACATTTATTGGAAATTTGTCCCATCATTGGGCATCAATCACATGAATTTACAAAGTATTGAGCATCCTTAAACAGTGATGGCCAATAAAAGTCACATTGTAGTACTTTGGTTGATGTGCAGTTTCCTCCAAAATAACCTCCACATTCAAGTAAATGGCAATGATTTAGGATAGAGCTCATTTCTTCCTTAGGGATACATATTGGGACGATTTGGTCAGAGCAGAATTTTTACAAGATGGGTTCATGCCAAATAAAGTAGTATACTTGAGAGAGGAAATCTCTTTTTTTGTTAGTAATATAATTCTGGCAAAATTACCTTACAAGCAATATAGTTTGTTTGTTTTTAATAAGCCAATTTTATATATAAGATAAAATGTTATACATACAATAGAGAAAAACAAGTGAAGAGCATAACAAGAAAAGGGCAAAATTTGAAAACAAAACAAAACAACTTGCTTGTTGCTACCAAACTTTCATTTGGGAAATGGTCCTTAATAGGAAGTTTGTCAACTTCGGTCACATTGTGGCCTTCCAAACGAGATAAGTGATTGGCCACCGAGTTTTCAGAGCCTTTCTTATCTTTGATCTCCACATCAAGTTCTTGCAGCAAAAAAATCCAATGGATCAAACGAGACTTTGCATCCTTTTTAACAATAAGGTATTTGATAGCAAGTGATCTGTGTAAATGCTTCCAAGGACATATGGCCTGAACTTGTTGAATGCAAAACTTATTGCCAAAAGCTTCTTCTTTGTTGTGGCATAATTGAGTTCAGGCACATTCATCGTTCTGCTTGCATAACAAATGGTCTGAAAGATTTTGTCTTTTCGTTGTCCCAGCTAGCTCCCACGGCATAGTCACTGGCATCACACATAATTTCAAAGGGCAACTCTCAATTTGGTGCATCAATAATCGGCGTGGTCGTAAGTTTCTCTTTTAGAATTTTGAAAGCTTCCAAACAATTTTTTTATATAAAGGTTCATCCTTAATATTCAAGTAACCCTCTTTAGGTGAGGGACAAACCTTTACAAAAGTAGGAAAGAGCCACATATGACCCTAGTCCCCCAAAAGGCACGCTTCCCCCCTCTTTCAGTTAAGATAGGAGTTGGGTTCTGAGTACTATCTATATATTACAGTTTCGAGGTAATTCTACAACTAACCCAATTGTAGGACCTCTTCTAGGCTTGCAGATTAGCTCCTTGACTTATTTGACCCGGATGGTTGGGATTCCAAGTTTATCCATTCTGATCATTCCTTGCAACTGCTGTTACAATTGGTCCTGTCTCCAATAGGTTGTGGTGTCCCCGGATGCTGCTTTCTTGGCTAGGTAATCCGCAATTGCATTGCCCTCTCTATATTGGCGCTTTACCCTGCAGTTCAGGCCCTACTTTTGTTCCTTCAGTGACTTCCAGAAATCCCATAGGTACCATGGAGTGCAGTCATCAGCTGTGATCCATGTGACCAGCAGTAGTGAATCAGTTTCCAATATCGCATCACTCCATTCTTTGCTTTTGCATAGCTTCAGTCCTTCCGTAGCTGCTCGCAGCTCTGCCCCATTATTGGTTCCTTCTGCCAAGTGGACGAAGTATGCCGCCAAACATTCTCCTTTGCTATCTCGAATGATACCACCTACCCCTGTGATGCCCGAATTTCCCAAACAACTTCCATCAGTGTTGAGTTTAACCCAACCTTGAGGTGGTTTTTCCTAGCGCACTATCTTGTAGTTTTCTCTTTGTTTGTACTTGACAACAATGTTTAGCTGCTACATCAGTTGATGGTCATGTACTTGCATGGAAAACCTTCAGTTAGCTATGTCAACTAATGATGCCAAGGTGTTATTTACCTGGCGCCAGATTTGCTCTGCATTTCTGAAGACACCATCAAACCGTGCATTGCATCTGCATGTCCATAAGTGCAGGTTAGAACAGATGGAAGAATGTGTGTTAGGAATCCTTTAAATCCTGTCTTTTTGATAATCAGTAACCACTGCAGAATCTGTGCCTTCCATCCCATAGGTCTGGGAAAAATCACCCCCATAAGTTGCGCTGCGTAGTCCCATATTCTTGTTGCTAGAGGTGAATCTGACAGAATATGATATGTGGTTTCCTCACATTTTTCCTCACAGCATTGGCAGCATGAAGCTAAGGGGATGTCCATTTTTCAAGAATGGTGCATCTTTTTCAAGAAGTTTGCATAACAGTTGGGTAATATGAGAGAAACCTTTAATTAATCTTCGGTGAAAGCCTGCGTGGCCTAAGAAACTTCTTACTACCTTTACGGACAAAGGTGGGGGTAGCCGGGCTATTACCTCGATCTTTGCTCTATCCATTTCTATCCCCAAACTTGAAACCTTGTGTCCTAAAACAATTCCTTCTTGCACCATCAAGTTGTATTTTTCCTAGTTTAAGACTAAGTTGGTGTCTTCATACCTTGCCAAGACCCTTTTCAAATTACATAAGCATCCCTCAAATGAAGATCCAACTACGGAGAAATCATTTGTGAATACCTCAATGATGTGTTCCACCATATCTGAGAACATGGCCATCACAAATCTTGGAAAGTGGTTAGGGCATTTCATAACCCAAAGGGCATGTGGCGAAAAGCAAAGGTACCATAAGGGCATGCAAAGGTTTGCTTCTCTTGATCCTCTAGGCAATAGAAATCTGATTATATCCTATTGTAACCATCAGGGTAACAATAGAATTTATGCCTGACAAGTCTATCCAACATTTGATCAATAAATGGTAGTGGATAGTGATATTTTCTTGTAGAATTATTCAAACTCTGTAATCCATTCAAATTCTACATCCGATTATCGTTCTTTTTGGGATTAACTCATTTTTAACATTGACCACTACGGTCATACCTTCTTTTGGGGGACACATTAAACAGGTCTAGTTTAATTGCTATAAGAAATAGGGTACACCATCCCAACATCTAACCCTTTCAGAATTTCTTTCTGCACTACTTCCTTGACAAATGGATGAAAATAAGGTTTAGTTGCATGCACAAAGATGAAAATAGGGTTTAATTGCATGCACAAAGATGGACTAATTAATGTCTTTGATGTTGGCAATCCATCCTATGGTACATTTGTGTTCCCGAATCACTCGCAACAAGCTCTCTTCCTTCGAATGGGATAAGGTTGTCGAAATTATGACTAGCAGTGTGCTTATTTTTTTATTAACTAATTTCTATTAGTAATAATAAAAGTGTACAAAATTACAAAACACAACAAATAAATATTTACATCGAATATATTCCACTAGGAAACTCCTATCGCTATGTCTTTGAGAGTGATCTTTACTTCTATCCACCTCCTTGCCCGTCCTCCAGTATAGTTTAGGGTGATTTGGTATAGAGCTCCCCTAGCTTCATCGTAGATCACACAGCATTCAGTTCATCACCATTGTCGGCTTTTCTACCAACATACTGTCTTGGCTATCAACTTATCAATTCCTCTTTTGATGATTAGTACATAGCTCCAGTACACTTGTAGATTATCCCTCTATTGGATGGAGGGGGATAATTCTATTTCCAGAGTATAAGATCACAAACAAAGATGAGCTATAGATGCTCCTGTGGATTGGTCTATCTCTTGTAGTCCATTCTTACTGTCATTGTATGTTCCATGCTTGATTCAGAGAGTCTAAACCCACTCACTCGGTCCACAAGATAGCTTCACCAATATAGAAAGCAAATATACATTTATATTCCATATTTTCCAACAAGTTCCTCCCATTCAATCAATGGCAGTTCTCATATGATACGGAATGCCTCATAGTGTGCAATTTATCCCTGATCTTTCTAAACAGGATAAAGACCTCATAGTTGTTCAGATAGTGTTGTGTCAGTGAAGTCACATTTATATTAATCCAACAACTTCAAAATTCTCCTCTGCCCTGTACCATATTGAAGAAGACAAAGAGTAAGTGATGCCATTAGGGTGAAAAAGGAAGTAGGATTGTTACTTCCGCTCCTTATAACGATTTCTAATCCGTGCATATTATCACTCTTTCAGGTTTGTTGTAGTGGACTCCTACTTTACCTGCGTATCAGATCAGCAATAGATAAAGTGCACAATACCCTACACTATTTTAACCACAACCTCAGTTTATACATGATTTGTTCTCAGTTAGAACTGCATACACATTACAGGTTGATTGTTCCAGTCATACAGTGAGTAGGATAGGATTTTTTATTTGCCTTAATCCCCAACCATGAATTCTTTATAACTACCTGTACCAAATTAGGAATAGAGACATTCAGATTTTCAAAGTGAGCTTTATGCCGCGCTTTCCATATCTGCAAGTTGAAACATATCCCGATTGATTTCCAAGCCTCCATATTAGTTCTTGATAGTTTTATGCTACAGAAATTCTCCAGATTAGGCACTATATCTATAGGCCAGCTATTCATTTGTGGTCCTTCTAGACATAGCCAGACTTGAAGATCCTGTCAAGCAAAGATTTTCATAGAGCAAGTATGAAACAAATGAGTTATGGCTTCCATACCTGAGCCACGGAATGGACAGCCTTCCTCTTGATCAATAGGAATGATATTCCTTGCCTTAAGAGTATGTTTTACTGGAATTGCATTCTGACAGATTCTCCAACTCAGTACAGTATCTTTGATCTATGAGAAGCAGTTCCACAAGAATGCTAATTCTTTCCTTTCCATCTAAGAGAATGGCATGTCTTGAGCCTCAATCAGTTTTAGATAAGAATCCTTAGTTACATAATTACCAGACAGTCCCTGTGAGAAGTTGTAGTGGTTTGTACTCAACTCGGTTGGAGCTACATTCTGTATTAGAGAGATCATACTACTCAGCAATGTTTGTTCATGGGTTCTCAAGGGTGTACGCCACGTTAGGTCCCAATTCTACTTATTTTTTGTCCACAACCCCGCATATGTTACATATGTATTTTTATTCTGCTTGACATTGTATAGTTGAGGAAATAGTTGTGCTAAGCTATCATCTTGGATTCAGCTATCGTGCCAAAACTTTATGCCATCCTCTGAACCCATAGATATCTTCACTTGTTCATTGAACCAACCTTCATAAGAATAATTTGCAGCGCATTCCACCATACTTATGCATAAGCAACACCCCTCCTGCGTCTCCTATTGACAATTGTTTGAAACTGAGGCCTCTTTGACTCCCTCTGATTTCTCACCTTCAAGTATCCTGCTTGTCCAGACTTAGAACACAGAATGGTCTTAGCTAGGCTCTGCTTTCCCCTCAGAAGTACCCACTTACCCATCAATGCTTTGTTGAATAGGGCAATGTTTTTTACTCCCAGACCACCCAAATGCTTAGGCAGGGCAATATTCCTCCATGAATTCAAGCATACCTTTCTCTGCTCACTCGTTGTAAGCTAGAAGTATGATCTTTGCAGGCCTTTGAGTCATTTTATGATACGTGGAGGGGCTGAAAAATAGGAGAAAAAAATGAGAGGGGAGGGAATTAAGAACATAATTAATTAGAACAATTTTACCCCCCATGGAGAGAGTTTTATTCTCCCAAGCATTGAGGACTCTTTCAAATTTATCCACAACTAATTTCCAGGTAGATGACCTTCGATAATTACTACCCACTGGCAGATCTAATTACCTAAAGGGTAGTTGTTCCTCTTTACATCTCAAAAATTCCTCCATGACTTTCAGTGTAGACTGCTGAACATTAATACCGTAGAGATTACTCTTGCTGAAGTTCACTCTCAATCCAGAGATGAGCTCAAAGTTTTAGAGAATGACTTTAAAAGAGATCATTGTGTCCCATGAAATTTGACCCAGGAGCAATGTATCATTAGTAAATTGGAGGTGGGATAATACAATCTTTTCTTTGCCAATCTGCAGAGGCTGAAATTTACCAGTAGAAATAGTTTTGTTTATCATGGTTGAAAGTCCCTTCGCAGCAATCAGAAACAAGAAAGGATAGATTGGATCCCCTTGTCTAAGGTCACGCTGAGGTATGAATTATTGTGTTGGGCTTCCATTAATCAATACTGATGTAGTTCCAGACTTCAGAAGTTCACATATCCATGCTATCCATGCTTGAGGAAAGTTCATGTTACCATAGTATCACAAAGGTAATTCCAGTTAATCATATCAAATGCTTTCTCGAAGTCAACCTTAAATATGAAAGCCTGTTTCTTCAATTTTTTTCATTTCATCCACCAATTCATTTGCAATCAATACGCCATCCAAGGGTCTTCTATCTCTTAAGCATGCTATCTGATTAGGGGAGATGATATCATACATTATAGTTGCCATTCTAATAGCCAATGTCTTTGATATGATTTTTGGCATAGAGCCCATAAGAGTAATTGGCCGATAGTCTTCCACTTTCTGAGGACTAATCTTCTTAGCTGCCAATATAATGTGTGCTGCATTGCTTCCAACTGTTACTTTACTATTTTTGTAGAAATCTAACATCATCTGAATTATATCTCCTTTTAGCAAGTAAATAAAGTGCTTAATAAACCGAAAGTTTATACCATCCAGACCAGCGCTTTTACCACTTGCACATGATTTTATAGCATTCATAATTTCATGCTCCGTAAATGGCCTGATCAAACTCAAACGTGATTCCTTTGATAACTTTCTGAAAAATATTTCGGCAGGAAGGGCCTCTCCCAATAGTCCTCTACATATCTCTTGTGAAAATGATTCCTAAAACAGTTTTTACTGCCTCAGCTTCTTCGAGCCATACCTTCCCTCACCAGATCCTATTTATAACATTCTGGTTCCGTGCTTTGTTTATATATTTGTGAAAATAAGTGCAGTTTGCATCTCCTTTGTGCAACCAGGTTATCCTTTATTTTTGGTACGTCACACTATCAACGTTTTTATTAATTTGGAGCAGATTCAGCTGCTAGTTCTTTTGCTTGGATGGACTGCAAAATATTCTTCCGATTATTCTCCAGGCTCCTTGAAAATGATGCATTCCACCTCTTAATATCATGTCTGAGTCTCTTTATTTTAGTCTTAATACTTTGACTAGCATATCTGTCTCCAATAGGCAGGATCCAAGAGTTTTCAACAAGTGTGTTATATTCCTCCTCATCTATCCACTAGTCCCACACTTTTAACGGTTTAGGCCCCCAATTCAGAATAATAGATGTTAATCTAACTAGACAGAGATCTGAGTCTTCCTTTTCCAGCCCACTTTGCAGCAGTTTGAATGTGAAGACATTCATATATCATTCAAGAGGAATCTATCTAACCAACTCATAGCTTTGAGGGAGCTTAGATCCCAAGTAAAGTTTCTTTTACTCATTGGTAGATCATGTAGACGTAGATCCCATATAAATCTATTGAAAGAATGTATTTTTGCATTATAATTCTGATGGTCACTTCCTTTCTTTTATTCTTGTTTCAGCACCGCATTAAAGTCACCCATAATACACCACTTATCATATTCCTTATTTTTATTCAACTCACACAACTCATTCCATTGCAATTCTTTCTGATTAAGTCTGAAGAACCATATAGATTAACCATGTTGCTAATCTTTTGCTCATCAAACCATGTTCATGTGACTCCCAGAAAACCATTCCCTGAAAGGGTAGTTGTTCAGACAAACTTTTTACTATTCCATATGCAAAGAAGGCCCACTGATTGACCTATATTGTGACTCCCAGAAAATCCCATTATAACATAACTTCTGACACAATCTCCTATCAAAAATTCATAGCTTGGTTTCTTGTAGACTGCGAAGATCCATTTTTTGCTAGAGGATAAGGGAGCGCACTCTCTTTTTCTCCTTTTTCCTTTAAGGCCACGTACATTATATGTTATTATTTTCATTGGTTGCTATTTCCCTGTCCTTAATCTTCCCCTTTTCCTTCTTTCTATCCCCTTAATTCATTTGTTTGAGCCTACTCTTAGCTCCTGATGAGTTTCTTCCATAAGTAATACCAATGTCATGTCCAAAGTCTATGATTTGTCCTGCTTCTAAACTAACATAGACCAAACTTCTCCGATCCTCCTATGTTTTCTCTATTTCCATCTATGTCATGGACCAAGTTTCTTGGATTACTGATCCATCAGATGCCCCAGCCAACTATCTAAGGTAGTCTGGCCCTCCTTCTAGGAATTTGTTTTCCACTGTGCTTTTAGTTTTCTTGATTGGCTTCTAGTCCTTGGGCCCATAGAACGAGTTTCGCTTGTTCCCTTCTTACTTGTTTGAGAAATAGCTTTCTGCATTAACTAATTTGGATTATAGCTTTCCAGAGGTGGAAAGTCAGTCACTTAATTGGTTGATGACAGTGCTGCTGATAGGGCTTCCTTTTGGACTGTAGCCTCCATAGGAATCGCATTTATTATGTCTTTCGAAGAATTACTATGCCTCTGAGTATCAAATTTTTCCATTGGGACAAGTGATATGGTTTCACTGCATGTGTTAGGACTAGAAGATTTACTCATTGGCCACCAGTCGATTTTAAGGGAACTCCAAGGTATTAGATTCTTTGTTTGATTAAGCAGGGAAGACATATCATGGGGTTCATGACCCACCTCACCTTGTGTTGTCACCATCCTACCTCTTTCTTCATTTCAGAATTGTTCATCATCTTTGTATCCTGTAGTTGAGCTAGGTTTACTTCCTGATCATTATCAGAATCATTTGTATCTAGTCCATAGCTTGTAGAATTTTCTGATGCAATGGAGGTTGAGGATAGATCAAGCCAGGCAAAAGGTATTTTCCTTGATCCCTCTGACCTCATGAACATAAAGAGAGTATATATGATCATCAATATGCACTTTAATCCTGTGAGGGATTGTCCTATTAGTACTAATTTCAATTACTATCAGAGTTGCATCCTGGGAGGAGCAATTCTTTGTTTTCTTCATCTACTTTGATTACTTTACCCAAAAACACTTCCAATCTCCCTAACAACTGAGTCTTCCCACGCTGAGATAAGAATGCCAGCTATCCTAATCCATAGTTGTCTCATTGTACAGGTATTGTGCTTTTCTATATCCCAATCAATCAGAGGTGTTTCAAGCCAATGGGATAATGATGTACCACAGACCAGCAAGATCGCCGCACTTGTTGATGACTTCTGGAAGAATGTAGACGCCAGCAAATCCAGCAAGCACAAAATGCGCCGCAAGGAGCATTAACTCCAACCCACACCTATTGCAACAAAGTCAGACTTCCCTTCTTCCAATAATCTGGCGCCACCTTATTTATTGCTTATTGTAATTTCAATTCCTTTTGTCTTAATTGAAGAGTTGGCATGCGTGTTTGGTACCAACTGTCTGCATTTAGTGTTCATTCTCTATGGCCTAATAAAGAGGCATGGTTGCTCTTGTAAACGACAGTTTAATTTGGAAATGAAAAGAAGTGTATAGTTCTTGAGTCAGAATTCTGTTCCAGAATTCCCTCGCCTGTTTTGTCTTGGATTTAGAAGAACAGAGTTTTGAGTTGTGCGCCTGTTCCTGCCCAGAACAGTGCCCCTCTGTAGCTACGTGATGCATCAGTTGGTATCAAAGCAATTCGATTGAACGGCACCATGCCTCCAAGGCGCCAGAACCAACCACAACACCCCCACCGACCGGTTGATGTTCCCGAGAGGCAAAACCAGTAGATTCCAACTGCCATCACAATAGCATTAGAAAAATATTTTGAGCAGCGCTTGAATCTCGTGTTCGAGGACATCTACCGGCAATTTGAAAGCACTCACATTGGGCGTCAGAACCCACGACCACATGGTCCTGGCGGGATTACGACAACCCATTCGGAGGCGATGACTCGTCCGCCACTCCTCATATTGTCCCTAAAAATCATCAATGGGCGGCAGGGGTGCGCACGAAACTTCCAGAGTTTTATGGACAATTGAAACACGAAGAATTCATTGACTGGCTGCATATTGTGGAGTAAATCTTCGAGCTCAAAGATGTGCCATCCGCCAAGAAAGTGTCGATGGTTGCTACCCGCCTGCGTGGATGCGCCCTCGCCTGGTGGCACCAGTTAAAATTAGCACGCCAGCGATGGGATAAGCCCAAGATCTACACCTGGGACAATATGAAGAAACATCTCCGATCCACTTTTCTGCCTGGTAACTTTCCACGCATTCTAACCCAATGATTGCAAGCTCTACGGAAAAGCGGCAAGTCCGTGGATGAATATACTAGTGAATTTTACGATCATATTGCACGAGCGGATCTGATGGAATCCAAAGAGCAGTTGGCAGGAGGGTATATTTGTGAGCTTCGTGTGCAAATCCAGGAGGTTGTTAACCTCTTTGACCCACTCACAGTGGCCGAAGCCTACAACAAGGCTTTTAAAGTGGAACGACAGCTTCGCTGCTCTGCCCCCACCAGCACGGGTCCAAAACCCATAGCCAAGGAAACAGTCGCAGGCCCTTCCCAGCCATCTGGGCAGCCTCACACCATAGGCTCCCATGCCCCTTCCATGGGCCTTCATTGTTTTTCTTGTAGCGATGTTGGCCACAAACAGTCAGACTGCCGCCGAGCTGGGAAACGAGCCCTCCTCCTTGACCCGGATGATGATTCTAGAGCTGCTGCTGCATCCGATATCCTCACTAATCCTATTTATGACGACATCCCTAAGGAGATCGCAGAAGGTGATACTTGTATAAACCTGGTCGTGCGCCACGCCTGCTTGGCCCCATGATCAAATACGGATGATTGGCTCCGTCATGAACTATGCCACTCTACTTGCACGATTGAAGGAAAAATTTGCAGATTTATCATCGACAGTGGGAGTTGTGAAAATGTCATTTCCCGGGAGGCAGTGGCCAAACTTGGTTTGAAAACTGAGTTGCATCCTCGACCCTACAAGCTTACGGTCAACGACCATGCCCTGGTTTCCTTCTCTATCGGCACACATTACCGTGATACAATTTGGTGCGACGTAATTGAGATGGATTCCTGCCACCTCTTGCTGGGATGGCCTTGGCAATATGATCACCGCACCATACAAGATGGCCTCGCCAACACTTATAGCTTCTTCTTCAAAGGAGTGAAGCTCACCTTGACACCAGGCAAGCCAACGACGCCAGCAGCATCACAGGTACCAAAATTATTGAGTCTTGCTCAATTTGTGCAGGAGCTCTAGTCGGTGGACACAGCATATTTATTGCTGTTGAAACCATTTTCCGCCGGCATACCACCACCGCCTGAGGCATTACAGATTCTATAGCAATTCAAAGACGTCTTCCCTCCAGAACTGCCTGATGGTCTACCGCCCTTACGCGACATCCAGCTCCATATTGACCTCGTTCTGGGCGTGGCATTTCCAAATCATCCTCACTATCACATGAGCCCTTATGAGCACGTGGAACTCCGCCGCCAAGTCGAGTCCCTGCTTTTAAAGGCTACATCTGCGCAAGTTTGAGCCCATGTGCTGTCCCGGCACTTCTCATCCCAAAGAAGGACGGTGAATGGCGGATGTGCGTCGACAATAGGGCCATTAACAAGATTACCGTCAGGTACCAGTTTCCCATTCCCCGATTGGATGACTTACTTGATCAGTTAAGTGGTGCAGCTATTTTCTCCAAATTTAATCTCAAAAGAGGATATCACCAAGTCCGCATTCGTACCGACGATGAATGGAAATCTGCATTTAAAACTCGGTAAGGCCTTTATGAGTGACTGGTCATGCCCTTCGGCTTGTCCAACGCCCGTATCACGTTCATGCGAGTGATGAATCAAATCCTCCGCCCGTTTCTTGATGTTTGTGTAATTGTCTACTTCGACGATATCCTTGTGTATAGCCATCATGTGGAGGAGCACCAAGAACATCTCACATCGGCCCTTACCGTCTTGCTCCAGGAACACTTTTTTTGTGCCGAACATAAATGCTCCTTCTCTGTCTCTCAAGTCACCTTCCTCGGCTTTGTCGTATCTACCGTAGGACTTCAAGTTGACCCGAGTAAAGTAGAAGCAGTCCTACAATGGCCAACTCCCTCCACAGCTGCAGAAGTTAGAAGTTTTCACGATCTCACCTTGTTCTATAGGCGGTTCATTCCGCATTTTAGTGAAGCCACGACCCCTCTCACATACTGTATGAAGATCACGTCGTTTCACTTAACGACAATTGCTGATATTCCTTTCACCAACCTGAAACAGTTACTCTGCCAATCCCCGGTGCTGACTTTTTCGAATTTCCAGCAACCATTCGAACTATACTGTGACGCCTCCGAAATCAGCATTGGTGTAGTTCTCAGCCAACAGCGTAAACCAATCGCTTACTTCAGCGAGAAATTGGCAAGTGCAAGCTTAAATTACAGCGCTTATGATATCGAACTCTACGCTGTCGTACAAGCCATCAAACACTGGAGACATTATTTATTTCACCGAGAATTTGTACTATTTATGGATCATGAAGCCCTGAACACACATGAATGGGAAGGATAAGGTGTCTTCACGCCACGCCGCATGGTTTGCCTATCTCCAACAATTAAATTTTGTCATTAAGCACAAATCTGGTGCTACCAACAAGGCTGCGGATGCTCTTAGCCATTGCAAAAAACTCCTGGTTCGAATGACAGTAAGCATTCTGGGTTTTTCCACCTTTTGTGAGATGCTACCTACTGATTCTTTCTTCGGGCCTATCCTCCAACAGACCAATAGCGTCCCCATCTCGGACTACTCTGCTCATGACGACTTCCTGTTTAAAAACAATGCACTCTGCATTCCCGATTGCAGCCTTCGTCTCCTCATTATCCAGGACACAATGAAGGCCATATGGGAGCGATGCGTACTCTTGCACTCATACAACAAAATTATTTATGGACGTCCCTACGATGTGAGGTAGACCGTTTTTTTAGCAAGTGTCATACCTGCAAATTTTCGAAATGGCATGCAACCAATGTCGGGTTATATATGCTGCTCCCCGTCCCTGATCAACCATGGACGGACATTAGAATGGACTTTGTCCTGGGCCTCCCTCGTACCAAGCGGGGTCATGACTCAATTTTCATCGTCGTGGATCGTTTTTCCAAGATGGCACACTTTATTCCCTACAAGAAATCCACTGACGCCAGCAAGATTGCCCTCATCTTCTTTCGTGAGATCTATCATTTTCACGGATTGCCTCAAACTATCGTGTCAGATAGGGACACCATTTCATTAGCCACTATTGGCGCAGTCTTTGGCGTTTGGTCGGCACTAAACTAAACTTCAGTAGTGTGTACCATCCGCAAACGGATGGACAAACCGAAGTTTTCAACCGCTCTTTGGGTAATCTGCTCTGGTGCCTTGTTCTGGAGACCTCGCACAATTGGGATATTTATTTGAGCCAAGCTGAATTTGTGTTCAACCACTCAAAAAACCACATTACCGATTTGAGTCCCTTCCAGGTGGTGTATTCGATGATCCACCGATGGCCCTTGGCTCTAACTCCCCTCCCGAGTACTCGCACATCACACGGAAAAGCAGAGGATTTTGTCCACTCTCTTCAGGAAGTCCACACTGCAATCCAGCATAACCTCACTCAATATGTTCATAAATATAAATCAGTGGCAGATGTACACCGCCGCCACAGAGAATTTGAGGTTGGAGATTTTGTTTATGCAGTCCTGACGAAGGATCGCTTCTCACCCAGTGACTACAATAAACTGGCAGCTCGCAAAATCGATCTCGTTGAAGTTTTGAAAAAGATAGACTCCAATGCATATCGGTTGAAAAAGATAGACTCCAACGCAAGATAAATCCGGACTGCTGATGTGTTTAACGTCCAACACCTATTCCCATATTTTGGGGACAACTCTGACGGCGACGCCATCCAAAATTCAAGGACGAATACTTCAGCACCCGATGGAGCTTATGTACCACAGAGCAGCAAGATCGCTGCACTTGTTGATGACTTTTGGAAGAACGTAGACGCTAGCAAATCTAGCAAGCACAAGACGCCCCGCAAGGAGCATTAACTCCAGCCCACGCCTATTGCAGCAAAGTCAGACTCCCCTTCTTCCAATAATCCGGCGCCACCTTATTTATTGCTTATTGTCATTTCAATTCCTTTTGTCTTAATTGAAGAGTTGGCATGTGTGTTTGGTACCAACTGTCTGCATTTAGTGACTCATTCTCTCTGGCCTAATAAAGAGGCATAGCTGCTCTTGTAAATGGCAGTTGAATTTGGAAATGAAAATAAGTGTTTAGTTTTTTAGTCAAATTTCTGTTCCATAATTCCCTCACCTGTTCTGTCTTGGATTTAGAATAACAGTGTTTTGAGTCGACTGTTCCTGCCCAGAACAGCTCCCCTCTATAGCTACGTGCTTCATCAGATAACCATTTATGATTAGTTGTAATCAGAGTCTTCATATCACACTTCACCCTTTCACATAACAATAAGCAACTGGAACCAAGAGAACTCACATTGAGCCTAGTGTACCCTGCTCTCTTTATTGCAATTTGGAACTCATTAAAACCATCCTTATCGCTTAGAACACCTACGTTTACCACTTTGAGCCAGGATAAATTTCTTTTAGAACTTTTAATCTTTCGAATGAATTGGGTAGGAACTACAGGTATTGGCCAAGACATATCCTTTGAATGCAATACAACAGTTGGTGTTGACTGGGATAAACCTCTAGTAGTAGATGTTTGTCCCTATTGAGGCTTGCCAAAATTAATCAGCATCTGTTCCATCTTAGTGGTAGATTTTACTTGTTGGGGCGCCATGTAGGTCCGTTGTGCATACTTAGCCAGGTTAGCGCAAAGTTTGTAGCTTCCAAAAAAGACTTGATTGAGCTGTGAGTTAAGCAACACCATATCCATTATATTTGTAAACTCCACAAATCCAAAAGGCAAATCATCTTTGTATGTTTTGGTAGTAATACGTAAGGCCTTGATTTGCCCCACTCTTCTCAACAGCTTTGTGCCCCTTTCTCCATCTCTTCTCAGCACCTACCTGCTCAAATGAACAATTTTAGGGAAGTTAGAGATGGAGAAAGTGGCAGATACTTTACCTCCCTAAGGACCCGGACGAGTTTGCACCGATCGAGTGTTCTGTTTTCCCAATATCTGCGCATAGTTTGGATGCAGATAATATCGCCTGTAGCTATGCAGATGTGGATTAGTTCGAAGAAAGGCATGGCGCATGAGACTCAATTATCGTGGAGGAATATGCCATTTCATATCCATTATGTCGTCAATCAAAGGTTCACAAGTAGGAGAAAAATTACAACAGCATCATGGTGTAGAGTAAAATGTTGAAATGGTGTAGAAGTGCTCCCTATGCACCGAAGGTGTCCCTGGGAGAGAAGAACTCAAGCGTTGGTGTAGATCTAGGGAAAGCACTTATTGTTGCTCACAGCCCGCACATAACCAGGGTAGAATTCAAAAAACCTTACTGTTCAGGACGCTATTGTACGGAGAGAGAAAAACCTTGTTCGTTATAGGTTTTATGAAGGGCAAAATTTGATTATTAGTGATGATGGGCTGACTAGCAATGTGCTTACCTTGCCCAAGAATGCGTATTTTAAATGTGTGGGTAATGGCTTTAACTCCAAGGTAGGTGCTTGTTCAATTTAACTCACTTGAGGTGCTGGCCTCTCTCCTAATTCTTCAAAGTTCATTCTGATTCGTGGTTCATTGGCCTCCAGCCATTTAGCATATTCTTTTTTCTGCGTGTTCTTCTAAGATAATAGGATTGTTGCTCACCAAATAGTTTTCCAGCTCATCGTGGTGGTACTCATATCCATCCAAATGCATGTGATTAGAGGAATCAATACTTGAACTACACTTCCGAAGATCCAGGTGTTTCAAGGCCTGAAACACATAAATTTTGCCTCTTCTCCTTGGACACGCAACACTAACTCACCTCTTTGGACATAAATCAAGGCTACTCCTGTGGCTAGAAATGATCTCCTCAAAATAATGGGAATATCCCGATCCTTCTCCATATGCAAAATGATGAAATCAAATGGGAAGATGAATTTATCGACCTTAACCAAGACATTTTCAATGATTTTTTCTGGGTGCTTGATAGAATGGTCAGCCAAATGCAAAGATATGGTTGTTGGCCAACCTTCCCCTAATCCAAACGTCTGGAAAATAGATAGATGCATAAAATTAATATTTGCACCAAGATCATGCAATGCTCTATCGAAAGTAGAATTGCAAATAGAGAAAGGCATAGTAAAACTCCCTAGATCCTTATTTTGGGGGAAATTTCTTTTGAAGGATCGCACTGCATTTTTCCGTTAGGGCCACTATCTCATAATCTTAAAACTTCCTTTCGTTGGACAAAATATCTTTTGTAAATTTGACATAACATGATATTTGCTTGTCTAGATTGCTTTTCTTCAACCTTTGAGGGAAGGTAATTGTTGGCATTTGCCCATAATTTGATTTAGGTGGTGACTCCATGGCTTTCTGATCAACCATTTTCTTTGATGTAGGAGCTTATCTTGGATTTTCTTCCAACTCTTTTCCATTCCTCAAGGTTATAGCTTGACATTGCTCCTTGGGGTTTACTTATGTGGTTCTTGTCAAGACACCTTATGGCCTTTCAGAAAGCTGCTTTGCCAACTGCCTAACTTGTACCTCCAAATTTCTTATAGCTACAGACTAGTTTTTTAAGTTATTTTGAGTTTCCTGCATGAAACTACTTGAGGCCATGGCTAGCTGTGCTATTAGGTCTTGACTACTCTTAGAGGCCGTAGCCAGTTGCGTTATGAGGTCATCATTGGGAGACCTGTGAAGTGGCCTAACAGTCTGAGGCTGTAGCTGTGCAAAAATCTGGGTTGTAGGATTCAGAACATATTGGTTGTTGCTCCAAGAAAAATTTGGATGATCATTTCTTATTGGGTTAAAATTGTTTTGCTCAAAGTTATTGGGATATCTTTGTTGGTTTTCAACATAATTCAGTTGTTTCATTGGTATGTTATCCATTGAGGTTCCCTCCTGGCATTATTTTTAGGGATGAACTCCCCCACATATTTCACATGACAGTTTCCGCACCATCATAACAGGTCTTGGTGAAAGCCCTTGGTACACCAATGTCTCAATCTTTTCATTCATGGCATGCATTGTGGTGGCAAGTGCATCAACCTTGTCAATGTCATACCTGACTATTTTCTTGTGATTTTGTCTTTCATTTGGCCAACGATAATAGTTTTGGGCCATGACTTAAAGCAGAGTATAAGCCTCATTATAAGACATCTTCATTAATGTTTCATTGGCAGCTGCATCAATTTCTATCCGTGTTATACTCTCCAACCCTTGTAGAATGCCTAAATTTGTCTCCAAAATGACGAACCCTAGTTTGGGCAGTTCCTAAGACGATCTTTGAAATTTTTCCATGCTTCATACAAGTCATCCCATATCTCGTTGTCTGAAAAAAAGTTATCTCACTCAGGATTCTCGTGGTCATTGAGGATCGGAAGAATTGGATTAAGAATTGTTTCCTCAAGTCATCCCATATGGAATCTGATGGCGAATATTGCAACCAGCTCCTTATCTTGTCTCGTAGAGAAAAAGGAAAGAGCCTAAGCCGAATGGCTTCTTGACTTACTTCAGCATACTTCAAAGTGTCACAAATTACAACAAATGCACGAATGTGCTAGTTTGGATTCTCAATAGATGAGCCACCATATGTAAAATGTTTTTGCAATAACTGGATTGTGGATGTCTTCAACTCAAAGTTATTAGCTTGTATGGCAGGCCTTCGGATGGATGGGGCTTCCTCCTCAGCTCAAGGGACAGTGAAATACTCCATAGATTTATCATCCTCATTTGGTGTTATTGTCACATCACAAACATCTACCATATTTATTTTTTGTCTTTGCACTTCTCTTTAAGCTCTCCTTCTTGATTGAAAAGTTTGTTCGATCTAGGGGTCTCCGAAGCTTGAATTTTCACCTTCAAACAGGTTCATGCACAACCTACAAAACACAAATGAAAGGAAAGTAAAATAAATGAAATAAAAAAAGTACAATCTAGCTAAAAACTCACTTGATATTGATATTATAAATACTAAACAATCCCCCAAAATGGCGCCAAAAACTTGTTTACATATTTGCAAATGCACAAAATTGAACAAGTAATAGAGTGATGAGAAAGAGCGTCCAACAATGAGGATTGTACGTTGATAAGCACTAAAAGTATTAAGTTTTACACAATTTGGACGAATGGCTAGGTGTTGAGTGATAAACTATTCCATAAACATAAGCATGCTTAGACATAACATGCAAAATGAAGCTATTTTGGGTATTTTTCAGTTTAAGATGTATAGACTATAAATGATAACTTCACTTGGAGTAGAGATCTAGGGTAACTGACTTCACCATTTAGTATCCTTTGAGAGTTTCTTCTTCAATTTATCATTATAGTCATTTGTCGAGTTGTTTACCGGATTTTCCTCTTTTTGTAGCTAATCTCTCACGACTAATAACTCCCCTTTCTCAATATGTAAGTGTTTATCTCTTGATCATACACATGAACATGCCAAAGGCATTATGCTTAGGAAATCCTCTCATAGTGGAAAACCCTCGTAGACATTCTCATGATATGACAATTATTATTAGTTTTTCCAAATCTAATGAGATATATGTCTCTCAACTTCCAACCACGCTTAGTGAACTCACAAATGTTGGTAAGACACATGCAAGTTAGGGAGAAACCACGATAAAACCAAACAACATCAACAAAATCTCCAAAAAGCTATCAAAATAAACTCCCAAGTCCACTAAGGGCTATACCATGCCCTAGAACAAGGTTCTACACCATGCTTAAGGCACGGGCTTCATGAAAATATGCAACACCGGAGTTCATATTCATAGAAAACACAATAAACTCTCTTCGGAAAAATTGCTCTTGGATGAGAGCTCCTCTTCTACTCTCCAAGTCTCCCGTGCACCCCACAATGTCTTAGAATGAAAAATTGATTTGACTCGATGTCAAAAGAGTACTTTACGTCATGAAGAGTAGCTTCTATCGGAAGCTTGTTGCCAAACATTAAGGGCAAAATGATCAGCCTAAAATTTCTTTCCCGCCATCGTGCACTTGTGATTTCCAGATTGGAATTGCGGCTTGTAAATTTGGGACCATGACCGTGTGATTTGGATAATTTATCTCAATTTCTCAATTCATGAGCATTCCTCAAATCCTAGCAAAAAACGAGAAATTGATCTAAAATGCACCTTTAACCATTGAAGTTGGTAGAAAATCAACTTATCAAATGCCTAAAAATAGTTCTACCCAAAGATTAACACAAAATCAAAGAAACTTTTACATACATCAACTAAGGTTAAATGGAACATTATTCTCTTCAAAAAAAAGAGTTTCCTCTCAGGTTCACAAAATAATCAAATAAACCCCTCATTACGAAAAACAAGTTTGGCATATTATAGGCAAGAATTTCGACCAATTTAAAACTCTAAGAATCCTAATTTGAAACATCCTAAAATAATAAGAGTCCTAACTTGACATAATTCAAAAATAATACTTAAAAAGGAATAGAATAATTTAAATTTGACTAGGCTTCTTTTCTTAGATAAAAGTACTTTGGATTGAAGAGTTTGACTCATTGGGATGACAGAGTCCAACTGGATAGGACTTCTTAAGACGACAGAGTCCACTTGGCCTAGGACTCCTTTGGAAGAGTCCACTTGGTCTAGGACTCCTACGGACCATGCAAGAATATGATGCATCTGAGAGTTTGGACATCTACGCCATTCATAAACTTGTAAGAAGATCATAATTCATGTCCAAGCTCGTATCAACTTACGATAAACATTTCATCAACATATAATAACAAATAAACATGACCATTTTCAGATAGTATAAAATAAAGAAAACTATCATATTTACTTGTAGTATAACCCAATCTAAGTATAAATGTGTCACATCTAAGTACCGTTGCCTAGTTTTTTTTTATGGCCATATAATGACATTTTCAGCAAACACAAATAATTTGGATGGGTTATACTAATAAATGCTACAGATCCATATATATTGTTTCACCCAAGTCACCATTTTCACATAAGGTTTTTTAAGCTCAAGATCAAAACATGCAACAAGATATAACATAATCCTTATAGTCTTAAACTTGACTACTGGTGAAAAAATCTCATCATTGTCTACGCCTTCTTTTTGTGTAAATCCTTTGGCAACTAACCTAGCCTTATATCTAGTTTTTTCAATAGAGAGGTTACTTTCCTTGATCTTAAATATCCATTTTCATCGCTACTTGCCTCTAATTGTTTGGATTCGGAACGAGGATCCAAGTTTTGTTTCCCATGATTAACTTCATCTCCTACTCTGCTGCCTTCTTCCGTTCTTCAGCTGATTTGGAAGTCATTGCAGCTTCATATGATTTAGGTTCAGCAGCACTAACTTACTGTTCAACAAGAAAAGTAAAATTTATTAGTTCAGTATAAAAAGCATGTCTCTTAGGAGGCCTTGTAGCCCTCCTTTTCCTATCCTTAGCATGTTGTTAATCATCTAAACAATTTCGTTCAAATTCAGAGGAAGATCTTGCAGGTTACTTGTTCCTCTTAATCATTCTGATCATAACTCTCAATTTGAGATTCATGATTTTCAAGTTGACTATGTTAAGCCCTTTTACCCTGTTCCACCTCCAAATTGGTTATCTGACCATTATGTTCATTACTTTAAGAACCATTTGTACCTTAAGAAGCTTTATTAACGCAAGGGAAATCCATTCATTAGACACAATATCCATACTTAAAAACATCTTATGATCATTAAACCCTAATTGCCACAACCTATAGCCTAGCCTTTAACACCTTCTTGATAACCCAGGAAATCGCATTTAGTTAACCTAGGATCAAATTTCCTTTCTTTGGTGTGAGCATAAACCGATGTCCATTGCAAATGGAGATGGAAGAGTCATCATTAACAATTCTTTTAGCTTTATGCTAATAATGGACTGACTAGATCAAAATGGCTCTATTGAATTCCATTGCTTCTACTAGTTAAGTTGCTGGAACTCAATACATCAAATGATGCAATGCATATTGTGTTGAACAGAAATAACCTTGGTGTATAATTAAAAGGGCAAGGTTGCGTACATCTGACTTCACAAACCCCAACTTAGTTGGGAATATACTGTGTACGTTGTGTTTAGGGACTAACTCAAGATCCCATCAATAATGTAGAGAAAATTAATTGTTCCTACCATAAGTAGGAACTAACTAAAGATCCCACCAATCAGGTTGTATATAGTCCATAATTCCCTTAGATAAGTGTTCAACCTTAGGAAAAGAAAGTCTATGTTATTTTCCCATGACTCAAGACTCACATAAAGTAAGATCAGAGATATTACCTTTCTCAAACAGAGCCCTTTCATGCAAGGTTTCTAGACCCTTTTGACTCATATGACGCAATTTAAGGTACCATTTTTTAGTTGGATCCAAATTCAGTGTATTCATAACGAGTTGAGTTTTATATTCCTTTACTGGTTTTTTTTTACTTAAGCCAAAATTCATTAATAATAAAATAGTATGTACAACTTTCTTACAAAAGATAAGAAAGTATTAAGGGAAGCAATGAATAAAACAAAATTCATAGTGCATGGAGCAATCTTGGAGAAGTATAAAGGAATAAGGGTGAGGTGCACAACATTGGTCAACTGACTCTCAGCTATGCAGGTTGCCATGTGAATGGCTATAGGGGTCATTACCATGCTAGAAAATCCAGCTCTACCTGCTCACCTTATATTCCTTTACCAGTTGACTTCAAGAAAGTATAAATCATTCTTCTTCTTTCCCTTTATTACAAACTTCTTATCTTTATAGACTGCAAGGATTCTACCACCATGATATCCATATCCTAGGTTATCCAGTGTTCCTAAAGAAAATAAATTCCTTTTAAATTCAGGTATATACCTAACATTTCAAAGTGTTACTATTTTACCTTGTTCTACTTTCAAAGATATTTTTCCTTTTTTCCATAATCTTACATGCATAGTTTTTTTTTTGGATAAGCCAAATTTATTACTAATAAAAATAAGTATGTACAACTTTCTTACAAGAGATAAGAAAGTCCAAGAAAAAACAAGGAAAAATGAACATATGAGATGGATCTTTTTTGTGCACAATGTTGGCGTGCACAACATTGGTCAAAACACCTCTCAGCTATGCAGGTTGCCAAATGACTGACTATAGGGGTCATTACCGTGCCAAAAAAATAGTCTATGCATGCTAACCTTATAGTATCAAAGTCATGAGAGTGCTACTATAACACATTAAACAAAGACTTAGAGGCTATAGCAACATTGCTCTTCAAACATTTGACTATGCATGCCGCCATACAAAAATATCTACAAGAGTCTTTACCAAAGGAGTTGTCATAGCTCAGCCTGTTTACCTTATAGCATCGTAGTCATTTGATTGCTGCAGCTACCACTGTTCCCTTGGCTTCCATCTGGCGACTCATGGTGGATGTTAGCATCATCAATAGATTGAATCCTCAATGTGCTTAAGCTGATGTATAATTCTCCACTGATAAAGTGAAGTTCATTTCTGCCATGGATTGATATGCTAACTTGTCCAGAGCTTCCAAGATCAAAGCCAACTTATAGTAGTCAGTTTCTGCTTTTGCTTAGATATCGGGTTCTTGATCACTCACAGCCACCATTTATTACATAAGATGCTCTCCTTTTGCCCCCATGTGTTCAGGCCCCGGGATGGATACATCAGATTATATGATGGATTTTCATTTTTTATACAACCAAGAGGCTGTACAATCCAGTCTATTAATTTGTAATCAAAGGAGCTTTTTTTCAGTGCTTTGAGCCATAACCATGTAGATACCTTAGTGTGATCACAGATCAATGTTGGATTAGCTTGGATGGCTCTGAAGTGGCTGCTATTTCTAGCTAACCATATGTGCCAAACTGTTGCACACCATATAGTTCTCCATGCGTAAAGGTTGGTCCCCGGGGGGGACATAGTGAAAAGGTTATCATTGAAGGTAGCTGATCCATTAGGGTATCCATGAGCTGCAATTGGAGCCATGAGACAAGCTATTTCCACACCTGTACCGCATAGAAGCAAGTAGAGAATAAGTAAAGTACAATTTCAAAATAGGTAAGGCAGAAAGTGCAGTGATGTGATTGATTTTCTGGTATCAAGCCTCATCTCTTGATTGCACCTTGTGTGGGGATTGCATCCTGCAACAGTTTCCATACAAAAAATTGTATTTTTTTTGGTGCAAGTGTGCTCCATAAAGAGGTTAGTAAGGAAACTTCTTGTGTATTGTATGGGGAGGGTTGTGCAACTGTCAGATGTGTGTAAGCCATTCTGATCGTGTATTTACCATATGGGTTTCCCTTAATATGTATCTGTCCAGGTCATCAATATTAGATGAACAATCCTACAAATAAGAAAGAAGGTTATATAGTTCATGGGGAGAACTCCCTCGAGGGGCTGCCATTTATGAGAATGAATGAAGAGGCAGAGGAGAGGATTTCCTGCACCCACCAGATCCAGCACTGAGGGAAGCTCATCTGCAACATCATTTTTGTTATGTACTTCCAGTTAACCGTGTCAAATTCTTTCGCAAAGTCCACCTTGAATAGAAAAGCTTGTTTTTGCAGTTTTTTTATCTCATCAATAGCCTCATTGGCTATTAACACTCCATCTAGTAATTTCCTGTTTCTGATAAATCCCATCTGTTGAGGGGATATAACATCATGGAGGATTTCTTGAGCTCGATATGCTAGCACTTTGGAAAGTATCTTGGTCAGGATACAAATAAGGGTGATGGGCCTATAGTCTTGTACTTTGAGAGGAGTGTCCTTTTTTGCTATAAGTTTGATGTGAGCAGCATTTGTACCCTTTGCCAATTTGCAGTTTCTATAAAATTCTTGGAAGTAGAGCAGTATACAACAACAACAACGTACCCAGTATATTTCAAACTAAGTTGTGGTCTGGGGGGTCAGATGTACGTGGCCTTACCCTTGTAATTATACAAAGAGGTTATTTCCGTTGCGACCCAATATGCATTGCGTCATTTGATATATTAAGTTCCAGCAACTTCACTAAATAGAAGCACTGAAATTTAATAGAATCATTTTTCTCTAGTCCATTATTAGCACAAAGCTAAAAGAATTGTCAATTATGATTCTTCCAACTCCATTTGCAATGGACTGGAAGTAGAGCCGTATGTCAGGGAGAAATGTGGGGAGAAAGTGTTTCAGGAACTTGAAGTTCATTCCATCAAGCCTAGGATTTTTTCCACTGCCACAACTCTTGATTGCTAATAATATCTCCTGCTCAGTGAAGGGGCATGCAAGTCTAGTTATGCTCCTATGAGATGATCTGATGAACTGCATATTCCGGATAGAGGGTCTTTCCCAGGGCTGCTCTGAGAATCTCTCTTGAAAATGACATCTAAAACATTCTTTTATGAGTGTAGGTTCCTCTATGTATCTGTCCTTGTTCCATACTCCCTATATAGTGTGTTTTTCTCTGTTTTTATGATCCATTTATGAAAATAGGTCGAGTTAGCATCTCCTTTTTGAAGCACCTGGATTCTGGATTTCTGGGATGCTGTGCAGTCCATTTTCTTGTGGTGACCTCTAATTTATCCCTAACTACAGATATTGGTTGTATCAGTGCCTGTGAGCAATTGTTTTCAGCCTGGAGTTCCAAGGCATAGAGCTAAAAGCATCAGAGTTTGTCTGACAACCTATAAGTTTATAGGGGATGAAAGATTCCATGCCTTCACTACTTCCTGGATGGCTTTGAGTTTTATGTGAATTCTGAAACTGGCATATCCCTAAATTTCTGTATTAGTATATGTATAAATGACCAAAGTGTTGAAATCCTTCAGGTCTAGCCATTCATCTAACATTCTGAAAGGTTTAGGTCCCAAATTTATATGCTTGTTAGAGAGGGAGACTGAGCAATGGTCAGAGTCTATTTTATCCAGACCAATTTGTTTTCAGTTATGATTTTATCCACTTATCATTTATGAGGAATCTATCCAATCTGCTCATTGATTTCATTGATTTTAGGTGCCATGTAAATTTCCTCTTTTCCATCGGAAGATCTGTCAGACCAAGATCATTCACCAAGTCTCTGAAGGCTGTTATTTCCTGATTGTTGGCCCTGTTATTTCTGCCTTTTCTTTTAGTGGAGGATAGAACTACATTAAAGTCTATCATCAAGCACCACTTTCTATTTAATGACTGACCTAGGTCCTTCTAATAGCTTCCCACTGTGACAGTTTAGCAGTTAGATCAGCTGCACCATAGATATTCAAAATATTGGTTGGTATATCATCTTTAGTCCAGTGTCCAAATATCCGTATAGAACCTTCACCATATATGAATGAATCTTGGAAGAAACTAGTTCTGCCCCATATGCATAACAAGCCACTCGACTGGCCAATAGATCCCTAGAAGTACCAATCATAGTTTAGGTCATACAACAGATAGACTACTAGAAGTTTGTCTATGTAGGCTAGTTTAGTTTCTTGGACACTAAGGAAGGATGGTTTCTCATGTAGAAGGAATTCTTTACGTCTTCTTTTTCCACCTGGGGCACCGAGGCCTCTAACATTGTAAGTAATGAGCTTCATTTAGATGGTAGGGGCTCTGTAGGATCATTACCATCAACATCATCAAAGGAATGCATAGTGTGGTGTTCAGATTTCTTGCTATTTGAATTCAAAGATGTTAATACCTCCCTCATATCCTTAGTGTCCATAGTATATTGCAACCCTGTTTTCTTACCAAAGGCCAATATTTGATCAGTTTCCCGTGTCGGTTGGTAAGGCTGCACAATTAGGGAAGAGGGGTCATCTACAGCAGGAGGAGAGGAAGGAGAGTTGGTATAGTGTGTAGTTAATTGGTCTAACCAGGTTTCTAGTACCTTTATGTTCTTGTCCCTATCGTGGTTAATCTCTTTTCATGTTTGGCTCTTGGTTTTTTGGGCCATTACATTTGGGTTTGGAAACCAACTGTCTCTTAGGCGTGGAGTGGACTGGAAGGGGCTTGTGTGTGTCTAAGGGGGGGAAGTCTTGTGTTGTAAGGGGAGGGGGGGAGGAGGTTAATGGATGCATGTCTGCAGAGGTGGCAAGAGAGGTGTTATGGTAAGTGTAGATCATAGGGTCTATCACTGCCGATGGGCAAGTATGATGGCTAAATGTATATGAGGGGGTGAGTAGTAGATGGAAGGTCTAACATGGAGGGAAGAAAAAGGGTTTGGATGGTTGTGCCCACCATGCCAGTTTCCTTGCATGTCTCAGAGTAGGGAGAGATAAGCGAGTTTTATCCACTTTCTTATGGACATGAGGGTCTGTAGGTTCAACTAGGAGAAAGACTCTGAAAGCTCTGAGGATTCAGGGAGCTGTAGTGATAAGGAGAGGGGATCAACCACTTCCATGATGTGGAGGGAAATCCGAGTGTCATCAATGTAAATAGAAAGCTTATCAGGTATGGGACGAGTGACATCTACATGGACCAAACTTATAGCAGCCTATAGATAGGACTTATGAACTGTGCTGTCATCAATCTTGATCATATTGTAAGATCTCCAAAAGCTATACTACGTGTCATAATGCAAAATTCGTGTGGAAGCGTAAACATAAGTGTTTGTTAAGCCTACATAACAAAAATTTCAAAGATCTTTTAACCAAGGATCTTTTCTAATTTATACAACTTGATAGTGCAAGGGAGAATGAATTTGTTTACCTCTTGTAGAATCACTGATTCATGCAAGAAAGCTCATTCCTTTGAGGTGTTCAAGTGTCCACCCTCTAGAGTAGTTCACACCACCACTTCCCTTGAGGTTTATACACCCTAAGTGTATAACTTATATGTGTATAATAGAGTGCTAGCTCCAAC
>JAOWBN010013244.1:0-22590 GCA_028565015.1 Pinguicula moranensis
GGATCTGCTTAGTATTTGTGTTGCACAGAGTACTATGATCATGCTGCGTACTTGGTGAATTTGTGTTTCATGGTGATAATTGTTCCTGTTGTTGAAGTTTAATATTGTTTTTTTGTTGTTCAGTGGACTAAGATTATGCTGCTCCATGTTTAGAATTCTTATATTTAGTATTTGTGATGTTGAAACATATTGTGTCCATATTCTAGGTTGTTTGTCTTGCCAACTGCTGTTAGACCCTTTTGTGTAGCTATGAATGTAACAAATCTTCATTTATTTTTCCATGTGTACCATTGTTTGTGATTCAGAAAGTTTTGGCAATGCAGCTCTAGTGTCTCGTGGATTCACAAATTATGAATAGTGTGTTTTCATGCTAGGCTAGGCTAGGCTAAGCTATACTTGTCAGCTACATTGCTCTGTGTAAGTAGAATAGTGTGTTTTCAACTCTAGTTCATATCAGTGAAAGTCAATTTGTTATTCCATGTGTAATTTAAATTGCTCAAAGGCAAGGTTGTTAGTTTTCCTACTATCTGAGTTTATCCGTGTAATTTAAATTGCTCTGTGTAAGTTTTATTAATTTGGCTCCAGAATAGGAAAGAGTGTCTTTTTGCACCAGATCATCAATTTGCATATTAGATATGTACCTGCAAATGATGTTTCTAATCGAACAACTATCTTAAAACAGGCATTTATGCCATTAAAGAGTGTATCTTTTATGCCATATTTCCTACTATCCGAGTGTATCATCATTCATCAGACTAAATCATACAAAACGAAACAAGTTGCACCATCATACTAAAACCGCCTATCAAAGTTGCATCATCCATCAGACTAAGCTGATACAAAATGAAACAAGCGAACAAGCCAACTACCAGAATGACTAAAAAACAGACCCAATCACAAAACAAGCAAACATCTCAACCTAGCATGAGACTCCACCAAATTGAAACATAATGCCAACTACCACAAGGAGACCCAGCACAAATAAACTACCATGTTCCATAGTTCTTCAACTACGCAAAATTCCCATCAGTGAACAACCGAACATATTCTGCGCGCCCGTCGTCATTTGTGCTATACCAATATAGATATTGCCCTTCGTTCATCATCAAATGTTCAACCAAACGAATCCTAGCCATGCCATTTATTTCGGTATACACCTTCAAATCATTGAGTACCCTTGTTGATTTCTCTAGTTTCGTTTCCCGCTACACAACAAGCACATACTTTGAAAAGAGGCTAGCAACCTTCGCGCACACTTGCTCGACATTCGTAATAACGTCTCCAGTACTATGCAAGAGGGTAGCAGGTTTTTCTCCAATCGTTTTCCTTCGCTTCACCCAGCTCGCACTCGAAGTATCCTCTGGGCCGATGGGATCTCATCAAGTATTGGTGTTTCCTTAACATCTGACTCTTCAACTGCCTCATCATTCTCATCAAGTAATTTTGGGTCATCTGCTTGAGTCGTAGTAGTGTCAGCATCCGCATTACGATAATCTCTTGCCCTTGATACTGTAGCATGGTGTTTGCCAAACAACTCGCACCAAATAGGATAGTATGGGAATGCCTTCCCTCTCAGCTGCAAGAACATGCTGCCGGTCTACAAAACCAATCCAAAATTAAGACACAAGTCGAATAAATTAACGAGTAGTATGTAATCAACACCAAAAAATATTACATTTTTAAGTTCACTTCACATGTCATCTGAATCCAATACTGCTGAGCGTGTGACTTGATTAATCGCCACTCCACTCATCTTCGAAAAATCATGTAGCAGTCGATACTGTCTTCCCCAATTATGTAGTTTGTGCTCAACATTCTTCCCTGTTATGGAACTACCTTGCACGGAAGCCCGAACCTTCGCAGCAGCTTTGGCATGAGTGCCATGTTTCCATCTTGAACCGGCCTTCCAGCCTTCGACACCCAACTCTCTCAAAGTGTGTAAAAGCAGTTTCTCTTCTTCCAAGTTTAAATATGCCTTCATGCTGGTGACTGGCTCTGGAGATGTCTCAACCTTAATCTTCTTACCTGGACGCTTATATGGTGCCTTCAAGCTGGACCTAGCTGATGGAGTAGGCTGGGTCATCTCTTCAAATGGTTCAGATGTCACTTCCATATCATCACAAACATAACAAAATACATATGCTATAAAGAAAAAGACACTATAAAGAAACATGTTGTATAAGAAGCACACACTATAAAGAAACATTAAAGCACAGTGTATAATAAACGTAAAAAGCGGACATCTAATGTCAACACAAATCAATGTCTTGTCATTAAAACTATAATTCAAATAGTTCACATCGTGAAAACAATGTCTTGTCATTAAAATGATCATATAGATGCAGATGTAATATGCTTATCCCAAAGGTCGCGTGCCAGGTTGTCCCTGAACTCATTCCACCCTTGAGAAATTTGAGTTGTTTCGATATGCTCCCCATCATCGTCATTCACTAAATTGTTGTCTTCGGGACCGACCAGGTGATTAGATGCAGGATCTAATAGAGGATCTAATGGTGTCACACTCATGAAAAAGTTGTGAAGCAAACCACATGCAAGAATAATGTCACACTGAGTGTTGATGGGATAGAACGATGGGCTTCATAGCACCGCAAAGCATTTATTCAAAATTCCAAACGCTCTCTCGATGACATTCGGTGTGGCAGCGTGTCGTAGATTAAACAGTTCCTTATAGTTTAATGGTTTACGGTTAGCACCACCCACTCCTGGAGGTGATACCTCGTATGTTGGTACGGCGTTGGAAAATCGTTACAGTTCGCTTATCCGCTATCACACAAGTAATACGTACCTGCAAGCAGAAAGTGGTTGACTATTTATTCAAATGAAGATGATTTTTGAAGTTCATAATGTGCGAGAGACAGTTACCGTTTTGGACCAACAATCCATTTGTGCGAGCTAAACCATCCCACAAAACACGGCCATTTGCAGCCGATCCCTCCCATCCCACGAGCATGTATACAAACCTGCCTTGAGTGTCGCAAACGCCTAGCACATTTGTAGCTAGGTGCCCTTTTCTGGTCCGATACCTTTCTTGGTCTTCTGATGAAACGTGAACGGGAATGTATGTTCTGTCTAATGCTCTAACGCATCCCGGTTTCAGGTAGGCGCATTCATCAGTCAAGTATAGAAAATGTAAAATATAATGGTGCACAAAATAAATTACCTGAAAGCAATTTCACATCTTGTCAGTCTTGGCCGCATCAACAAGAGTCAGTTGGACTAATAGTCTGCTACGCAGTTTGAGCACAACCCGTAGAACCTGATGGAATACTATGCTGATCGTCTAACCACTACGTTGGAAGTCAGATTGCAGAATTCTATTTTTCTGGTGGTGTGCAATTGTACGCAGAAAAATAGTGACCTTCTCAGCTACGAACACGTACATGTCATCCTGTAACCCACACTCTCGTTTAAGCACTTTGCACAACTAAGAGAACGCCTTGTTACACAGTCGAAGATTTTTGAAACACTCTCTATTTGTATCTTGAGTAATTCGCTCCATGAAGGCCAAATGCTCAGAAATCTTGTCGAGTACAAGGTATTTAGGAGGTTCCAACTTATCACGTTTGCACTTATGTCTAAGCAAACGAGCGGATCTATCTGTCTCTTGTTCCGATAAGGATATGATAGCAGGCAAAGCTTCGATGACACACATGCGAATAGCAAGAAATTTATGGCATCCAATACATATGGTATATCCCTAGAGGGATCCATTGCACTAAAACCCATATCCAAATAGGACAGTTAAGTATAAACATATCAAAAAAAGACAGAAAAGATACATAAACACAACACTTGATGGCTTATTCACCCCCGGTAGATCCAGTCCACAAATATGAATCATACGAGATGATTGAATATTTATGTTCAAATCCAATAGTATTATGTAGTCGAAGTAAACCATTCTCTAAGGTCTTGCTGCTAATAGGAAGACTATAGTACTAAAATGGATTATTAAATGGGTTCTTCATGCTAAAATAACACATCCCCTGTGCAGCAAGCATAAACTAGTACTAATTTTGTACACACAAGTTAATATAGTGTTTACATGATCATATAGTTACAATTAATTGTTTACTTCCCCCTATAGTGCAAGAGGGTTGGATGAGTAGTGAATTTGGCAGAAACTAACACAAAAGCACTTAAATCCAAAGAAACCAAACAATGTGTGAACAAAATATACCCGCAAGTAATAGCAGAATCAAGCTTGAATAATAATGTTTCAATCGCCCTGAAAGATAAATGTTGAAAGTATCCGAACCCTAAAAATCAGAGAGCAGCAAAACTGGCATGAACCAATCCAAAATCACAGCACGGACGACGACATCAACGAATATTTGACACCTAAACCGTTTTCGTAAACGGATGATTAAACAAATTCTGAACAAAACACGTTAACCCTAGTCACGAATACACTTCACGTCAAAGAAAACGAATGAAAGTACAGAGAGTGTTTAAGTTGTACGGCTGAAAGGTGTGGTGGACAACCGAACTCGAGCTTCTTTCCGTGTGAACCGCCGCCGCCCATCGTGAATCGCGGGTTCTGCGAAATCCAGATAAATGAAGAGGAGAAGAGGCGTGTGGGTCGAGAGGTTATTCTCACCTTATATACCTAGTACCTTGGTAATGAGATAGAGTTGTAGGGGCATTTTTGTCTTTTGACGACGGTGGTTACATTTGGGATTTCCGTAAACCCTTGAGTGAAGGTGGACAAAAACCCTAAAGTTGTCCACCTTCAAACCCTGCCCGAGGAGTTATCCAACGGGCAGCGGCAAGTCAGGTTTCGAATACCAAACGGTGGATAAAGTAAGTTAACGAAAGGTAACCATTTACAGACCGCCTTCAAACTGGACACTAAACCCCCCCATTCATCAACCTATTCGTGGATAATTTTTTTTATTTCATTTATATAATTTATTAACTATATATATAATCTTAAAATTGTATATATAAATTAGTGTTAATTTATAATTTATATATGTAAATTTATAATTTATGCACCATATATAGAACCCTATAACTATATATATTATAAACTTATAACCTTAAACGTATAAATCTTTATTTATAAACTATAAATTATATAAACTAGTATAAAGTATATTTATATATAAAAATTTATAAATTATGAACTATATATATAATTCTAAACCCTATAACTATATATACTATAAACTTATAACCCTAAATATATAAATTTTTATCTATAAACTATATAAACTCCATAATATATAGATACAAACTATAGAAATTATTAAGTATAATTTATATATATATAAGTTATAAATTATAAACTATATTTAACTATATATATTATAAACTTACGTCCCTAAACTTATAAATTATATAAAATACACAATATATAGATATAAACTATATAAAATATAAAGTATATAGTATGATTCTTATAAGTAAGTTTATAAATTATGAACTATATATAACCCTAAACCCATAACCCTATAACTATATATAATATAAACTTATATATAAATTTATAATCATAAACTTATAAACTATATTTATATATTATACAAACTATAAACTTATAAACCTCAATTTATACACTATATAAACTACAGAATATATAGATATGAAGTATATAAACTATAAAATACAAAGTATAAGTTATATATATATAAGTTTAGGAATTATGAACTATATATAACCACAACCCTTTATATATATATTATAAACTTATAACCATAAATTTATATATAAATTCATAATCCTAAACTTGTAAATATTTATTTATAAACTATATAAACTATAAACTTATAACCTAAACTATATAAAGTACACTATATAAATATAAACCATATAAACTATCAAATATATATTTATATATGTAAGTTCCCAGTAAATTATGAATTATATATATAACCTAATTATCAACCCTAAACTGTAAAACTCTAAATTCTAAACCCTACAATCTACTACTATATATATAATTTAAAATATACAATAGATGTTTTCCAAAAAGAAAATTATTTTTATTATTTTTATTTTTTTAATCGGTTGGATAGCCGGTCCGGTCCAACCACCATTTTTTTAGATCGATTTTTGGCTGATTTTCGACGGTTCGACCACTAGCTGTGAGGCGGGTTAGGGCTGGTCTGCGAAGCCGGTTCCGGTTTTGCAAATTTTATAACCGGGACCGGACCACGGTCCGATCCGATTCACGGTCTGTTTTGCCAGCTCTACTCTTAATGACAATTATGAAATGTTTTTTTCTAACAAATCCCATGAATAAATTTTTGATGGGCAATGAAAGTTATTTCCATTCTATTGTTTATAAATTTTACCTTTCCATTTTATATCGAATAAAGGAATTATAGTTCACTCACATATTGATTGAGAATATAAACGTGTTAATTATCTGACAGTCCTTTCTCTTTGCTACACAGTACGCACACACACTTATTTTTCTTCGGACATTAATTTTTTCTAGTATAAATCTTCGGACATCAAATGTTCCATTTCTTGCCAGGAAAACAATGGTTATACATTCCAACGCATGGTAGAAAGATTTACTGTCGTTAAAATGAATCTTGAGTGCCCATCAATCTTTTTGCAGCTCTTGTTTATGAACTCAAACGAGGTAGTCCTAAATGGCAATCCAGTGATATTCATATGCAGGATTGGTTACCTGCTAAAGAAACATTTCCATGGTGGTGTATGATCTCTTTGTTTGGTCTAGGTTCCTGTTTCGTTTTGTTTTTTGGTCGGCAGCAAATTCCAGTGTGAGTAGTAAACCATATTTCTTGGCACTCCAACTACTATACTTGGTTGGGATCTTTGTTCATCTCATATGGCATTAGCGTTTGGAAGTAACATGTATGACAAAGGTAAACAATAAGGAACCAACTGCAAGATCCTTGTTATTTATCATGAAAAGCTTTCGCATCTTAACTTCATTTTCTACACATGATGAGAAAAGTTCCATGTAATAAAAAGCAACTCACAACCTCAAGATCCCTAGGGCTACCAAGAAACTAGTCCAACTTCTGTCCAAGAAAAATAGCATGCAACCTACAAAACCATCATCTCCTAATTCTTCTTTTCACTGGCTTCAACCTTTGTTTTTTTTTGGCCGTGGCTTGTGAATACAAGAAAGTTCCCAAAATGGCAATGGCAGATCCAAGTCCATTAAGTGGCCTGACTGGATTCCTGAAAACCAAAACGGTTGCGATAATAACAACAACCCTCTTCATCGTGTTGCCAACTGAGAATGTCAGTGGACTAATATCATCAAGCGCCTCATACGAGGATTGATTGTAGAGATGATAGAAGATTCCTGATAGTATCACCCACAGATAAAATGTGGAAGGTTTTCCAATGGTATCAATAGCTTTATGATATCCGGCTAACCACTGTGATCCTTCGACATAAACAGCCACAGGGAACAGATACAGAAGCGATAGTATAGTGATCCAACCATATAAATTCAAACCATTCACTTCTTTAAAGTTTTGCAAGCTCTTTTTCGAGTAAATGTTACGAAGCACGAATCCAACATTACTAACCATAGCTCCCCCAAAGCCTTCAAAATTGAAGGAAACTTCTGTCACTGCAGCCAACGAGCAACCAAATACAATGGGGAGGATTGAGAGCCAGACATTCAGAGGATATGAATCACCAAGAAATGATGAGAACACAACGGAAAACACAGGCTCAGCTGACTTTATTACATGAGTGAAAGAAACAGCCACTTTGGAGAATGAAACACATGCTGAGATGTGGCCAATAGTGTGGAAAAGAGCAGGTCCGAGAAGGGCAAGAATGAATGATTTGTCGATTTTCGGACAAGGCTGGAGCTTCAAAGACCACAGAATAAGCATCCAAACAGAACCACATAACAGTTGAAACGATGCTAGAAGCCATGGATACGGAAAAATATTCAGCACTTTCTTGTTGAAAATATTGAAGACAATGTTTTGGAAATACCAGAACCCGAAAATAACAGCTAGTTTCAGATTCTTTTTTGGCTTTGCCACTTCAATTTCACCATTTGGGCTGGATTCTTGAGGGATTCCAGACGCTACACCGAATCTGTGGGATGAAAATCTAGAAGACAATCCAAAAGGGTGCACCAAAAGTTTCCCAAGGTCGGATCTTGATTTTGGAATCCGGCAAATGGTGTGCGCAGAAGGACCAAATGAGAATCTAGCGTGAATCTGCGACCTGCTAACAGGATTTGGATCCAGAAGTAAAGCATCATTAATACGAATTCTGCCACTGGATTTGAAGAAAGCGACATTTGAGGACGGGAGAAGGCTCAAAGTGAGCATTTTCTTGTGAGATTCAAATATTTTTACCCTTCTCGAACTCTATAAGCAAGAAATATCGGGAGGAAGTGGGTTAAGGTTAGGGTTCACCCCTCACCGCTCAGGCGCTCACCGCTCACCAACTTTTACTATTTGATTGGAAGTAGATTTCAAAAGAGTCTCCCCATTTGTTATCGTGGCCGCCAACGCATTTATTGTCGAAAAATGATATTGCACCCGAATTCCACAAGAATAATGGTCCCACATATTTAACATAATAAAATCGACAATTGTGATTGGTGTCAAACACACGTAACCATTATTCTTATGATTTTCTTACTAAAAATTCTCCATTATTGTCACTGGCGATAACATATGGTGGTGACGAACCGAAAACTCGTTATTCCTAGATTATAGTGGCGGCAATGGTATTACCGTAATTTTTTTATTTTTTTATTTTTATTTTTATTTTTTTCCATTTTTTTATTTTTTTCTCTAACTAATTGACATAATTTACGTAAATTATAATTAGATAAATTAGATAAATTATAATCAAATAGACTAGGAATTAAATAATTTAATTTCATGATAATTAATAAGGTATTTTTTTGGTAATTTAGTTAAATATTTTTATAAACGAACTCCTAATTTAGGTAAATTATAGTTAGATAAATTATAATTTATCTAATTATTAGATAGACTATGAATTAAATTACATTATCAAAAATTTCCTAGTTATTGATTTCATTAGTCATAATTAGTTAATGATAATTAGGGGACTAAAGTAATCACAATTTTTACAATAGATTAATTTTAGTCGTTGACTGCCATAATTAGTCAATGATAATTTTAGTCATTACCCATTTTAGTAGTGGATTAATTAATCATAATTAGTCAACGATGAGAATAAGATTTTGGTGATGTGTATATAAAATAGCCTCCTAGTGTAAGAATCATGTCCAACTCAAGAAGCAAGATATCATCCCTCAATAGCCAATCAATCCTACAACGAGAACAATGAGCAATTTCGAATGACCTGCTTGTGTAAGGAGCCTCTTTGTTGGTAGTAGCAGTAGCTCCGCTACCGTTATCGCTACCATCGCAGTTTTAGCGGTAATGGGGTAACAGATGATTGTTGGAGAAAAATAGCAAAGTAGCGTCTTTTAGTACAACATTCGTTGTAGTCTGACAAGGGCGGACCCAGGGGGCCAGTGGCCCTGCCCTGGGATCTCCTTGGTCCCCATGGGCCATCCCCGGGCCCTTGTATATATATTATATCTCATAGTTGGTTGATTGGTAATGGTAAAGTTTGATTGAATGAACTATCCATGAGATTTATCCTTTTGTCGACGATTTTTTTTAATGCCACATTGAGTTGACCAATCTAATTTTGTAAAAGTGTCACGTTGATGGGGTGTTTTCGCAAAATATCATGTTCAACTGCTCAAAATAGTCGAACTCCTTAAATATCGGCATCCTGAGCGACCGAACAATTAAGGCACACTAATGGGTTCATTAATATTCGGCCAAATAACTGATTTCTTCAATGTTAGGCTTTCTCAAATAGCCGAACTATGAAACGTTCAACTCTTTTAAAAAGCAGACACAATTTGAATTTTTCAAAACCCAAATCTCTTTGTTTCCTTCGTCTCTTTATTCATTTTTGCCGACCATCCCCTCATATTGTTCTGCCAATGAAGCAAGTCGAAAACTTTTTTATTATATTTAGTTATTAATTTTATCTTATCTAGATTTGTTTAATTAATTATTAATATTAATTTAGTAATATTGTGTCATCATCGAGTAACTCTCATACTCCATCACGAGTTAACGCCGCGTGGTGCTAAGGGGGCGAATGGGTGATACCCTCGATGACGTCTTTGACTGTCTTTTGGATATGGTATGCCTCCCACCGGAGACTGGCATGGCCGTCCTCCAAGTTTCCCAAAGTCACACTAGTCATGGTATGGTGAAAATGAACATCCCCATCCAGCCAATTTAAGTCTCATGACAAGCAATGGAACTCATGGCCCAAAAAAGATCTTAGGCCTTCTAACTCCCCTATTTCCTTGGTGGAGTCGGGGAAGTAGGGGGTGCAGGGTTGGGAGACACGAGAGAAAAGGGCAGAGAATGAGTCTCGGTGGAGGAAGACATCTTTTCACAAGATGAACGAGTAAGGAATATGGAAAAATGGAAGGAGTATTTTTAATGGGGTTGAAGCAAACCTCCATGATGGCAGAATTAACTATGTAGCATGCGTGCCCCAGTCCCCAAAGCAGCTCATGAAAAGTTGCCTCCCCGATGAGCCTGCATCTGCCCTTGTCCCCATCGAAAGCTTAATTAAGACAAAAATAATTTAAAGCTCAGTAGTAATGAGACCTCCTAGATTGTAGGGGAAAAACCTGCAGTACTCTCTTTAACTGAGAAGGAAACTCGAAAGTTTGGGTGATAAACGAGCCAACGTGTTGAGAGCATCCCGTCAAATACAACCAATGAAGGTCAATGTTACAAGTTCTACCAGCCATGGAGAACACAAATGGACAATATCCTCAAATGGAAAAAGCCAAGGAAACTACATGTTTTAGGAAGAATGTTTCTCAATCCATAACTATATCTGTTCCTGGAGAGATTGGTGGATAGAGTCTTGAATAAAATGAGGAGGGATGCAGGGAGGGTAGTCTTCAAAGTTCTCATCCTTGCCGAGGTCCAGGAGTGCGGGCTGTATGTCGCTTTGCTCTTATCTAACTGGGAACGGAGATGGCGCCATATCTTCACGCTAGTTTTCTGAAGACAAGCTCGGAGAGCATCTTCGAAAACTTGTCCCGAGAAGCACTCAACCAGAATCTTTCCCCAAAGCTTCGACTTTGCCAACTTGAGCTTATCTACCTGCTGATGGACCTGGCGCTCCAACTGCTTATTCTCCAAGAAGACCACCTCCAACTAACGTACAACCCTTCCTGTTCCTCCTTAGTAGCCGCCTTCATAGCAGTAGCTTCCTCTCGAGCCTGGTCCAGTTCATGGGACAACTCTTTCCTCTTCCTCGTGGATGTTGCTTTCTTCTACCTCAGCACCTCTATAGACTAAAACAACTTCATGGCATGTGCCCGCAAGGTATTTGTCAATGTCATATGGTGACAGTAAGATAAGCAAAAGATAAGAAGTCTAGCAAAGAGCAGCCAAGAAAATAGATTTGGGATACATACTAGCTTGGCCAAGAATTGATTTAGGAGCAACATCCAGTCAAAGCCTTGCTCCATCAACACCCCTGGGTTCACCCTCATAACATTCGGTAACAACCAGGCTATCTAGCACCTCAAAGGAGTTGCTCGAACAATCCTCGTAGGATCCAACCCCTCTGCAGACGTACATACTCAGCATTGGCATTCGTAGCCTTGTCCGCATATAGATCCTTGATTCGAGGATGGGAGACAGAGGCATTGCACAATCGACCTTCGGATAAATTTTCTTGGGTTCTTACCCTGAGGCTCTGACTTATTCCAAGAGTGCTTCCACAAGGTCAACCTCTCCACCGAAGGTGAATGAGATAAGACTGACACTGCCCAGGCCAAATCTTCCAGATCGTCAGACGCAACTTCACACGACTCTTTTCGTATCACAGGAGATAAGTTCAGGGGAATCTCTGCCTGAGAAATACCTCCATCACCTGTGGGAGATTCCCTGTACTGGGAAGTCCATAAAGGCTCCAGGGATTGAAGCTCTTTTACGAGCACCTACGACAAGTAACAAAGAGCTCTCCCAAATGCATTCATCGCTATAACAAAGTAAAATTGGCAATCAGTAAAACAAGCATATCGTGACAAGCTACCAAATGAACACCTTGCTCACCCAAGGAGCCTGAAAAGGTCACTCTCACAGGGGAAAGACTCGCCTGAGCCAAGATCGCCTCCTTGCGGAATACATTGTAGGGATGTCTACAGTTACAAACATAAGAGATTACTTCGTCGGTAAGACCTCTACGATTGACATTAAGGTAGCAAACCGAACTAATCCCGGAGGAGGGAAATTCTATGAAAAATAAGGCAGGAGGCTTCACAAAAAAGAAATGCCTCTTTCAAATCATGAACAAAGAGAGTAGATCTGAGGTCAGCCTCATCCCTGAATGGGGATAGAGACACGTCCTCTGGTTTATCGAAGGATGGGAATTGATGGGCCCAAAAAAAGTAGAAAAGTGTGTGGAGGTTGAGCCTCAAAGGCAAAATCTGGCACAAGATAATAAAGGTCACAGAGTAGGTGTTTGCATCCGGACCCAACTTGAATGGGTCTACGCAACACTTCTAATAAAAAAAGAGAATAAAGAGGTGGAACGAGAGGCGGATCCCCCCTACAGGTGAGCCTTGCAAAGTATGAAACACCCAAGAGGAAGATGGAGAATTTCATCTTCCGGAGAAGGTACGACCAAAGAATAATCATTTGGGACGTGGTATCTCACCCTAATCACGTCTAAGGATTTATGAGTATTCGAAATCACCCCCTTGAAAGGGACTTGGGCAAATCATCCTCGAGAGAGTAGCTAACTGGGCTACCTAAGGAAAGAGAATAATTCGAAGGGGAATTGGTTAAAGGAACACCCCCTGCCCGACCCTTGTGATGACTGGCGACCATGTTCCGAATGGCCAGACGTTTCCCCCAAGCTCGATGGTCCCTGGGACTTTCCCATACCTCAAACAAGAAAAACTATCCTTCTACATATATTGAATAAAGAAAGAAGAAAATTGATCAATGCACTTGAAGTAGTAGGACAAAGAGCTACGACCGGAGAAGAAATCACAAAGAAGAGGAAAGTTGCGAAAGGTACTCGAAACATCTGTGAAAAGTCAAAAAAAATTAATGAAAGTTTAAGGGCTATAAATGTATAACCCTTAAACTTGAGGGATTCATGATGTGGTAGGCAAAATTTCTAGTAAAAGGCCAATTAAAAGAAACCCGTTTTTGAGAAGAAGCCATAAAGTCACCTCTAAAATAAAAACAACCACAGTGATCCTTCCCGTACTCACTTATTAGAGGTTGAGAAGGATCATTTTGGCTTAATGTCCGAGGACTATATAGAAAAGATGTTCACATACATCCCCCCGACAAAAGCATGCTACAACCCCCGACAAGCCTTATCCACCTCGAGCTCCCAACCGAGGTGACGAGAAATGACCTCTACCACCTAACAATGACATAACACACAACGGTCACCACCCGCAAGTGAGCTAGACTACATGTTACATCTCGGGGAAAAGATCATTTACCCTTTGTAAATTCTATAAATAGGCCGGTTTGGCAGTGTAATAGATAAACAATTATAGGAGATAAAAATTAGAACATGCTAGCTCTTGTTTGCACCCACACACTCGCACACCCACACTGCGATAACTGCTAGTCATTCCGCCCTTCCCGCTTCAGGAGTTGTATGGTGTGGATCAAAGAAAACTTTTTCTTGATCGCATCAGTATGGTGTACTTAAAGTTAGCGATGGACTAATATTCAACTCTGTATTGATATATTGTGGCGGAGCCATACAATCATTATTCATATCTTGTGGATCCATATTTTTTAGGCCCAAAAAATCGAAAAAAACATTGCTCCAATTGCTCATGATCTGAAGTTTAATAGTTAATTATATTAATACAATAATGATAAAATTTTAATAACAAATATGTAAGCATAATTTCATTAAAAGTTACAAATGTAATTAATAATTAAACATAAATAAAAATAATAATGTCAATACTAAGAACTAATAATTTTTAATACTATTAATTGATTAATAAATTAATATTACTAGTTAAAAAAATTAAAATCGTATCATAAATTATAACAAAAATAAGAAAAACTTCAATAATTATAATAAACATGTATTCATTAACTTCACTTGATTATAACCAAAGTTGAGAATTCAATGAGATTGTAAGAATATTGGTACAAATATAAAGGAAATATGGCACAAAACAGGTATATTTTCAAGAACAACCATTGACAGCTATTTATAGGACATATCCGTCGCGTATGCTCCTCGAGAATACTTTACAAATGTCGGCTATCTCGAGTGGTCGAATTGTTGCACGAGGGCCATAAGTGTATTAAAAAAAACCAGAATGATCGGCTGTCTCCAACGGCAGAACTGTTGCACAAGGGCCAGGGGGTCTTAAAAAATTTGGAATGTTCGACTGTCTCCTGTTGCCGAACATTAGAAAACCCATCATTGCTTCCTAATTGTAATGTGACATTTTCACAACATTGGTTTATCAACTAGGCATTAAAAAATTTTGTCTCCTTTTGACCTTTTCATCCTAAGTATTTGGACCTTGATCTATCTATGAGTTTCAGGAGTTCAACGTGCCATGCTACATGTTACATGGAACTGTATGATTTAAGGTATATTAAAAACGGGATGATTCATGAGGCCCATGAACTGTTCGACGCGATCCCTTTAAGAATGGAAGGTTGGAAAAGGCGAGAGAGTTATTTGATTTAGCCAAAGAGAAGAATGTGGGAGCTGGAATTCTATGATTTACAAATATGGATCTAGATTAGATCTTCATTAAAACGGATCTAAAAAACGAAGAAAATGAATATGAATAAATCATACCTTATATATGCGGAAGCGTGTTTGAGAACAGTAATCTTCGGGATGGATTAAATCACGTTCTTGACGGGAGGCTACTATAGTCTCTTTGTAATCCACGAATCAAGTCTTTCCCTTTCAGATGGTAGGGCAGCAACTGAGAGAGAAAAAGTGTATGAATATAATTCTGCTTCTCAACACATGAGATAATGAATTTACGTGTACTATTTTTTGAGAAGGTAATTAACCTTTTATAGAGAAAATAGTTTTCTCACGTATACGTATTATGTGAGAAGTGGGATTAAGAAACAGAAATCTATTTCCTAATCTCACGGGATGTGGGAGGAGTTAAATAAATAAATAATTTAATCTGACTAACAGCTCTCACTCGTCCATATAGGTCGTACAATCCCACATCTCAACACACTTATACCGATCTCTCATGCTTCATACAATAAATGATTCGTGCGACCTTATTGTAACTGTTAGTGTCATATTAAGTTACTATCTAACTAACATGACACTTTCGAAGTGACGATACCTCAAATATTCTTTGCATCACCGATAGCTACGTGTCCCTTTAAACTATTCAATATTTGATTACATACTTAATGTAATCGTCATGACAAATATGGTGAAGATAGACAGATTGTTTCTTAAATACTAACGATCATCCATATCAACTCGGATGTTTTCCTAGCATAATCTGTTGGACTATATAGATTTTAGCCATTGGATGACCTACTAAAGTAGCATCATCGAACCTCAACTTCAATCCATAACTCTAAGTCAAAGAATAATGTCTTGGTGGACAAATATATGTCCATGTGATCACACAATGACAATCATGAGATTCTATTGTCATTTTCACAATGGTCGTCCTAACACACAGTATGATTTCTATGTCATAGCATGACTCCCACTTAGGTGGGCATGTCACACTGACTTATGCCATGCGAATGGTAACCTTTGATAAATTCACTTAGTCTTTATCCTTTACATTCGGCTTTAAAGCTTTAATGTGTTGAACTAGACGTTTCATATTTGATTCACTTAAAATCTCATTTCAGATCTATTAAAACGACTGCCCACCATATTTATCAGTCTCATCCTTTATGCTACACAAACATAAGGGCATTTTCCTGTGTGATAGGGCCAATCATAAAGCTTTGTGACATTTATTGTGCCTTATTAATTGATTGCATACACAAAAGTATTGCTCAAATGAAAGAAAAAATATAAATTCTATTTCATAATCAATTGTTACATAAACCATGTCCTTATTGTTTATAAGATGCGATCAAACCCTACATAATCCTAGACTCATGACATGAGCTCTAAACACATCTCAACGAATGGGTTAGGTCATTGGATCGACAATTATCTTGTTAGTAGAAATATACTTGATGGAACTTTGGATGTGCTTTGTTTTTCTATGGAACTTTAGATACTTAGCAAATTGAATTGTTTCCGTGTTGTTGCAACTCAACTTTACAGGTTCATCGGGCCTCGACATCAAATCGAGGTACTTTAGAAAGCTTCTTAGCCAGAGTGGCTCTTGCACTGCTACGCTACATTCGACATATTTCGCTTCCGTAGTTGACAAAGCAATGCAGTCTTACTTCTTGCTGCACCAAGATATAGCTCATCCATCAAGGATGAAAGCATATCATGAGGTTTACTTGGACTCGTCCAAATCGTCTCTCCAATTGGCATCCATGTATCCTCTTAGCAGCAGGTCTCCCCCTTGATAGCATAGAACTAGATCAATCATTCCACGGAGGTAACGAAAGATCCTCTTGACTGCATGCCAATGAGTAGGACCCGAGTTGCTTTGGTAACAGCTGACCAATCCAACCGCGTAGCAGATGTCTGACCGTGTACATAACATGGTATACATTAGACTCCCTATGGCACCGACATAGGGATCATTGTTCATTTCTTCATTTTCTTTATCTGTCTTTGGACATCGATTGAGATTTAGTGCCAAACCCTTATCAATAGGGGTATCAACGGGTTTAGAGTAGTGCATTCTAAATCGCTCTAAGATTTTGTTTATTTATGCTTGTTTGGACAAACCCAACATTCTTTCAGAATGATTTCTGCAGATCTCTACGCCTAGGATAAACCTAACTTCACCCATATCCTTCATATCGAAGATGGATGATAGTCACTTCTTAGTGGTGTTGATTATTTTCATGTTGTTTTCAGCCAACAGTATGTCATCGACATATGATGAGAGAAATATGGTTTCTTTCTTTGTATTTAGGACATACACGCCGTGGTCTTCATCTATCATGGTGAAGCCATACAAAGTAATGACTTCATGAAATCTGAAGTACCACAATCTAGAAAACTGTTTAAGACCATATATGGATCTTTTAAGATGACATACCTTGTCATCTTGTTCTGCTGAGATGAACCAAACAGGTTGATCCATGTAGATCTCTTCATCAAGTGTTCCATTAAGGAAGACAGTCTTTACGTCCATTTGGAATAACTCGAGATCCAAAAGGGCAACTAAGGCTAGAAGTAGGCAAATAAAGACAATTCTCACCACAGGGAAAAACGTCTCTTCGTAGTCTATACCCTCAATTTGGGTAAAACCTTTCACCACAAATCGAGCTTTGAACTTGTCGATTGACCCATCGACACCGCATTTAACCTTGAATACTCACTTGCATCCAACCGATTTTCTTTGATGCGGTAGATCAACAAGTTCCTCACCTCATTTGTTTGCATCGAGTCCATTTTATCCCTCATGGTACTTAGCTATTTTCTCTATCGGGTGAGTCCATAGACTCGTTATAAGAGGTGGACTCTTCTATTTCCAAAGGAGCGCAAAAGAATACATTTTTCTCTATATGAAAATATTGTTGAGGAATTCTTCCGCGTTCACTCCTCCAGGTAATAGGATCTTCTACTTGCTTAATTGGTGTGTGTAAAGGGCCGCTCCCACTAGCCATCTGGTTCATGGGGCCTATAGTCACATTGTCATGGCATAGATTTTGAGAACTAATCTTATTTTTAGGCATTAAAGTTTGAGGACTTATCCCCCTTTCATGTTGGCCCTCATTTTGAGAACTAATCTCGTTGGGCATGAAATTTGGAGGACTAACCCCCCTTTCATGTTGACCCTCGTGTAGCAAGTTCCTACCTTGAATAAGTGAGATTACACTATTTTGGGTAGGTTGGTGAAACAAACAGTCTCCCACACCAAGAGACATTTGTGGTTCACGTTGTAAATCATACAACTTACCATCCTGTTTAATTTTGTCGATAGTTGAGAACTGATCCTCTAGGAATTCGACATTGCAACTGTCAATTTTAGTCCTACCCCCATTCGGGTGCTCGTCGAACATTATATGTTTTTTTGAATGTTCGGGATATCGAATAAACACCTTCTTGGTTGCTCTTGAACCAAGTTTGCCATGTTTATGGGTTTGATTGTACATATAGCCTGTCGAACCCCATGGTCACATATGGTCCAAGATTGACTTATTTCTATTCCATAACTCATATGGAGTGGTGGACACACTCTTTCTGAGAACTCTATTGAGGATGTATATTGCCGTGAACAATGCATCTCCCCAAAAGTTAATGGATAGGTTTGTTCGCCATCATAGACCTAATCATGTCAAGTAAGGTTCGATTCTACGTTTTGCAATGCCATTTTGCTCCTAGGTATAAAGAATGGTAAGTTGCCTTACTATGCCATTTTCACCACAATACCCTTTGAACATATCAGAAGGTATTCACGACCATGATTGGTTCAAAAAAATCTTAACTTTTCGGTCCAACTAGGTTTCTACTTTTGTTACGCAGCTTTTGAACACATCAAGCTCTTCATGGCAATGAGACAACAAGTACATGCGTCCGAAACGCGAGTAGTCATCTATGAAGGTGATGAAATAAGAAGCCCCATGATGTGCGTTCACGCTTATGGGTCCGCAAATATCAGAATGGATTAAATTCAAAGGATTTGAGGCTCGAGAAGCCTTACCCGAAGGCTTATTGCTAGCCTTGCCAGCTCGGCAAGGTTCACACACAAACAACCTTGCTTAGTGAGTGAGTTTAAAAGACCGCCATTGGCGAGTCTGTTTAACCTATTTTGGCTAATATAGCCAAGTCTAACATGCCATTTGACAGATTCAGAAGAGTCGATATTGGAAGGTAAAGAAATGGATGAATTAACAAAATTGTTATAAATATTATCCGAATCAATGATGAAAAAAATCATGTTTATATAAGTCGTGACCAAACATATCGTCACCGTACTCAATGTTTAATCCTCTAGGTAAAAAATTAAACAAAAAAAACAAATGTATTAAAGTAACAACATAAACTAAACAACAACAAACTCCCTATACATTAATTGTGTATTGTAACAACAATGTGTTCCAACTATGAAGCTGGAGCTTATAGGTGCCAATACCGATCAATCCTCTTCACAGTCATTCCCCATAGTTACGCTTCATGTTCCGATGCCTCAGCGATGAAACTCGACAAATCTAGCATGGTCATTTACTACGTGCTGGCTTGCTCCCGAATCCACAATTCATTTAGGAAATGAATTAGCAACTAATGAATGGGAGTAAACGCATAACTTGGGTTTATTGGGAGTGAAAGGTAACCTTTTCGGCTCAAAACAATCCCAAGAGAAGTGACTGTTCTTTTCACAATTATAGCACTTCACACATGCCATATTTTTTGGGTTGTTTGCCTTGAGTTATTTAGTTATTTTCTTCTTTGTAGCAAGTTTCTGAGGTTTCTTCGTTGGCTTGTCAGACTTCTTGTTCCTCTTAGGGTTTTCCCCTGTGAGTAGCAAAAACCTTGGCAGAGAAGGCAGAATCTCGCAGGCTTTCATCCTCAAGCTCATCGAGATATTTTGCTATATCAATGAATGTCTTGATAATCACGTCATGAGACATCAGAGTTGTGAAGGAAGTACATCGCCTATCTTCCCTTTCAACAAGTAGTGAACAAATTAGATTGTTGATCTCTTTGAACCTAGAAATTTCGATCCTTCCAGCATTGAGATTGCGCAACATGTTACTCATAATGCGGAGGATGGTTTTGTGCTCTAGAACGTCTATCTCGTTTAGGAAATACTGAATCTTCTAGGACCAGAAGTCGTAGTTTAATCCAGTGAACTTGTCACTGGATGAGAGTTAGACTATCATGCTTGAAGGTATCATTTCTACAAGTATATTTTAAGGAGGACATTAGGCACAATTTTTAAAATTAGATTTTCGATAAGGAATTTTTCATTATGTATGTCGTTCGAAAATTTGGCTAAACTCATAATTATCACGTTCTACATAACTATAAATTTCTGGGAAAATCTAACTTTTACGTATTGAAACAAATTCAAGCAAAAAAATACATAACACATACAATCAAACAGATTGGCAATTGGAAATGTTAATTGTAACATTTCAACGGTTTTTGCTGTAGAGCAATTTTTTAAATTTGTTTTAGCCAGAAGAATTGGCACAAATAAATTGTTAACGTATAACAATTCGGTTTTCTTTTAACACATAGTTAAAATAAAAATTTGAATTTATCAAAAGAATCTGAAATTGGTTAGATTGGATCATTAACCGATTCGGTAAGTACCTAGTTAGCTGGTGGTGACACTAAGTCCCAAATCATAGACCAACCTCCTAGACAGTTCTTTTCATTCCTCGCGAAGAGCCCAATTTCTGCTAGGGTCACAACGGTCCGACTTAAAACCAGCTCTGAATAGTCCTTCACTAGCATGATTAATGGGAATTTCTTCTGATATTCGAATTTTATAGTAATATGATTTTGATTACCTTAAAATATATTATTAATGCATAGTTAATAATTATTTGTTATATTTTTTTATTTATTCGTTTAGAAACTAATTCTAAAAAAAATATAACACGTAAGCATGCTTATTTTATAACACATAGTCATCAATATATGCTTTGAATTAAAGAGCGTATTTTCAAAATAAATCTTAATTATGTATGTTAAGAATTTAATTGTACTCAACAAATAAAAAATTCCTAATAATTCATACTAAAATTTAAATTCAATTTAACACGTAAATTGAAATTGGGCTTTTCAATTATTTTATTATCAAACAAATTGGCCAGAATATTGTTTTTTTATTTTAAATTGAATTGGCCCCAACAAATTGATTCTGTTGGCCCAATACAACAAAAAAATATTTTCGACCCAAAATTGTTTTTTAAAAAAAATCGACGGCCCATTCTTTTAAAACAAAAAAAATTGCGGCCAAAGCCCGATTTTTTTTTTGTTTTTTAATTTTCTTTAACGAATAAATAAATGAATAAATAATATAAATGAAACAAAATGCAAATGGTTTTGACGGATTTTTCTATCGAAACCCTAGTTTGAAGAATCCTCTCGAAGGATTCTTCGTTGGCGTGACCTTTTGGGACGCGTTATTCACGCGATCTCCTTGATTTTCTCGAATCCATTCCGATTCTTCCGCGTTCCCTTTCTCTTGCTTCGTCCCCTGTCATTGTTTTACCTGATTCTATCGCCCATCAGCATTCTTTTTTCCGCCCAAGTGATGAAAATTGTGTCCCCGCCGTTGTTTCGTCTCATATCCACCGTCAAAATGGTGTTTTTCACCATTATTCATCAGAAAACGACTGCGTAATTTTTCAGCCGATTTTGGCTTTGGTGCGGTGACGCATCACCCTGAATCTCAAAATCGGTGAATTTCACTCAGATCCGCAGATCTGAGCCAAGAGGAGCGGTCAGGACATGGCTACACGCCGTTTGCGTGGCACGTGACTTACACGCGCCGCCCCGGGCACACGGCGGTCGGACGATGGTAGTAGGCAACTTCGCAACGAACGCACATGAAAAATCTATGTTTTTTTGCCGGATTCTGACGCAATGCACGCTCCATGGAATTTCGATTATGATTACAAAAATTTAAAAACACATGTTGTAGGATCTAAGGCTCGATTTTGAAATTCCAGAAACTTTCAAATCCAAACCAACACATGAAACCGAGCTATAAAAACGTTTAATCCATGTTCTAGAGGTGAAGGGAAGCCGAACTTACCTGGTTTGACTGAAAAATCAGAGACTCTGATGAACCCGTACGGAACCGATCGAACAACCCGTGGGAAATCTCGATCACAGAAATCCCAAAGGAGGCAACTCGCTACCCGGAGCACTCCCTGGCTAGTGAAGGGGCTGCTACACCCTGTCTCCGGTGAAATTCACGGCAGAAATCAAGCTCCTTGATTTCTTTCTTTCGGTCGGATGTTTTCTCCTCTTTTTTTCGAGAGAGAAGAAGAAGTTCCAGCGGAAACGTAAGTCCTTGTTTTGATCCACTCGACCGACTAAATGAGAGCAACTAACATCTCATGGGCTTCAAAGCCAAATTCGAATTTAATTAATTTGGGCTCGAATCAATTCGAGCCCAATTGCAAATCAATAACTTGGATTTAATCTCATTAAATCCAATTACAATTAAATTGAAATTGAATTGAGTTCAAGTCCCACTGAAACCCAATTAGATCTCGACCGTGAAATTCGCCGATTATGTCTCACATAATTAATTATTTAATTTTTCAGTTCGCTCGATAGAGCGACATAGTAGGATCCATATATGAATCGGTACAATCATAAGCGGCATCTAGCAATGCATTATGATCCGATTTAATATAGATACATCATGATCCTATAAATCCCATTTAGTATTAATTCTTTCGTCACTTAATA
>JAOWBN010013245.1:0-10901 GCA_028565015.1 Pinguicula moranensis
AAAAAAAAATTATGATATTTTAGCCCACCCTAAATTTTAGGGCTAGTTCCGCCATTGAGCTTAATTACAAAAATATCGAGGACATTGGCTTACGAGGCCCAATTGATCCAAGCTTTCCAGAAAATTAAGATTCGGTTCATAAAGTTCAACAATTTAGCCACATAAATTCAGAAATGATATAGCGCAAGATAATATGGCGCAAGACAAACGCAAGATATAAATCATAGTCACTCATCATGTAAGACTCAAAATCTAGGATGATGGATTCCACATCAATGGATGGTTGTGGTTTATGTCTTGCGTTATCTTGCTAAATTATCTTACGCCAAATTATCTTGCGCTATATCATTTCTCCATAAAATTACAAAATAAATAATACAGACCCAATTTTAGGCCCATTTTTTTGGCAAGAAATGAAATTCCTTGACATGTGTGCTCTTAAACCCTCGAGGAGATGGGCAAGTGGAGGAGCGCCCGAGTGGCACGTGGACATGCACGGTGGATAGCAGCCGGTAGGGTTGCTGGGATTTGAGCGATAGCGGTCGGATCTGGCCGTTTCAATGATGAACGAGAAGACTGGAAGCGACGAAGAGGCACGCATCCTAAATTATCCAGAGTGTTTTATACCAATTTATTTCATATATTATCAATCAAGTTAGAGTCGGTGGTATTAAATATATACAATTTTACTCTTTAAATTATACAAATAGGTCGAAATAGAAACTTTTTACTAAAATAATCTTTAAATTTTAAAATATTAGTCGGAGTCTTCTATACCAACATATTCAATATATTCTCAATCAAGTTTGGAGTTTGGGTATCAGATATATGCAACTTTAGCCTTATAATTATACAAAGAGGTTGTTTCGACTGTGACCTAAGATGTAATGCGTCATTTGACGTATAGATTCCAATAACTTGTTTAATTAAAGCAATCAAAACTTAATTGAGCCATTTTGATCTTGACAAAATTATTCTTCTAATTGATAAAATGTTCTAATTTATATATTACTAGTAATTGCCCGTGCCCTCAGGGTACAGAGAACAAAACATACACCAGCAGGGAACAAAATGGCTATGCGTGAAGCTCATCTGTGGTCAAAGAACCCTAGAATTTGTACCAACAAAATTTAAAAAAAATAAATTTGACCAATCAAACAAAATAAAAAAATAAAAAAAAGATTGGACCAATCAGAGTTGTCCACGTCACCTTCCGAAAAAAAAAAAAATTACAAAAAAAAAAAATTAAATTTGGACCAATAGCACCGTTTATTATATAGATAATACTAATATACTTATCAATTATATATACCAAATTTATAGTAAAATTTATTTGGAAAAATGAAGTTTCGGATTTCACATGGGATCAAACATCCAAAAAATAAATGTCACATCCAAAACCGAATCCAAAAATTGAAGTTTTTTTAATCGGATATCAAAACCCTAATTATCTGAATAATTTGGATGAAAGCTCAAGTGTTTCAATTGGATTTAGATATCCGATCCGAAGAGGCACTCCTACATAAGTTATGAGACTAAAAAAATATTTTATAAATTAAAGGACGAAAATGCTCTTGATGATAATTTATTGGTTAATCTATTTATTTTCAATAATATAAATATATCTCATAAATACTCAGCTTGAACTACTTAGCAAGATTATCATAACTAAGTAGAAAAGATATTTCATTTTTAATTATTGTTTCAATAGATCATTATGTAACAATTGTCCTACAAAATGCTCTCTCTCCTTTTACATGGAAAACAACACATGTCTTGGGGAAATGAACTATTATATATTAACTATATGTAATTTATAATTATAGAATCCCTTATTTATACGACTACAGCCAGTATTTGGTGTAAGATCATTCCAGTGAGTCCAAATCTTCGCTTGGGGATTGCTACAAGTCAATAATTTGTTGCATCGTGGAATGCTGCTGGACGAAATTTTTCAGAGGTGTGTAGGATGTCACAATGTACCCAGTATAATCACAACTAAGTTGGGTATGAGGGGTCAGATGTATGCGGCATTACCATTGTAATTATACAAAGAGACCATTTCCGTTGCGATCCAATATGCATTGCGTCATTTGATGTATTGAGTTCTAACAACTTCACTAAATAGAAGTACCAGAATTTAATATAAACATTTTGCTATAGTCCATTATTAAGACAAAGCTAAAAGAATTGTCAATGATGACTCTTCCAGCTCCATTTGCAATGGACAAGAGGCGTGTAGGATGTGGCTTCTCCATAGAAACTGCAACTCATATGTTCTTTGGATGCTATCATGCTTAGGATCTTTGGGGTGCAGTATATAACTGGTTCAGACTAAACTATATTGGGCAGTCGGATACGGAATCTCACTTCACCAGTCATATGGGCCAAATCTCGGTTGGTACGGCATTGTGGAATGCAGTGTGGCAGTCCGTTGTGTGGTGTATTTGGAAAGAAAGGAATTGTATAAGATGGGATATTGAGAGTGAGGTACTTACATCCTTGGAGTCGATACAGTTCAGTCTATGGCACCGGCTTAGAGCCCATAACAAAATCCTCAAAGGTTGCAAAATCGAAGACTGGATCCGCGCTCCTATGGCTTGCTACAACCTGATATTCTTGTCATAGTCATTCTCTGTTATTTTCATATTGTCTTGTTGTGTTATATGCTACTGGAATGAAGCTCTAAGCTCCTGAGATGTAAGGATTGTTATTGCGGAAACCAATTGGCTATTTAAATTTATGAAACCTCACTTATATATATATAAAAAAATAATCTCCATGAACGATCAAATTAGTTTTTAATATTTGTAAGCTCAAGAAGATGGAGAGAAAGAGAGAAAAAAGAACACAAAACACCCGAGTGGCTTCGCTGGCTTCAAGATATGTCAATTACCTATTTTTGTACAAATATTCCAGATGAGTGGTCGGATAAGAAGTTTAGGGGTATCTTGAAAGGTATCGTACTGTTACATATGCTTTTATTCCATCCAAACGAGAGAAAGGGGAAAATGATTTGGGTTCATTAGATTTGCGAAAAAGGAGGCGGGAGAGGCTCTAGAGAAAGCTTTGTTGGCGATTCAAGAAGGAAAGCTAAAAATCAATATTAATCGGGAGAAATTTAGGCGCAGAATCCTGGCAAGGGTTAAGGATTTTGTGCCAACTGCACGTGCACAGACTAAGGGTGATCAAGGGCGGAGGGATGAGGCATTTGTTAGTATTATGCCCAAAGACCAATTACCTTAGGCCTTTGTATTAACACTTTAATATTATATACATGATTGTAAGAACATTTTCTATTTGATTATTTACTTACTTTATTTATAGCATTCCAAATAATAAAGTTTAGTGTTGATAACTTAGAGTGTATCGCAAAGAGCTAGGATGATGAGAGCATTCTAATTATGTTATCAATACTAAATATTCCTAACCATAATATTAGTGAGATAAAACATCACTAATACGGATAGGTTATCATAATCTAAGCCAATTCCTTTGGAAGAAAATATTTGATCTCATCGACTATAATGTACAGACACTTAAGATAGAAATATGGATGCTTATAGTAGACAATTACATCGGATTGTAGAGATCACCATATTTGTCGATTGTTGATACTCTAAAGAATAGTGAGTATAAGTAATCCTTAGACCTGAGATAACGGCTTAGAGATCTTGAGTATGGAGGTCACTCTTTAATTCTATCTGGAGTTACACCGTAAATGGGTAGCATTGTGATTGATTCAAAGTACGGAAAGGTTGTTAGTGATCAACAAAGAATTCACTGCTCCTAAATCGTCAGGAGAAGATATTCCTATGGCTACTTGTAAGAAGTCATGGAAGCATTTGCAAAGCGCAAGTATAATTAGAAAACTTTCAGTACAAGAAATCCTATGTATATTTTTTAGGATGACAAAATAACCTCAATATATAAGATTAGGGATATGATGAAGGTTAAATGATATAAATTACACATGAATTAATTCTTGAAAGGATAATCTCCTTCCATGACTATTTCCAATACTTAGGGGCATGATATTTTGCTAGAGGTCACTCATGGTCTATGAATTTGAATTAGGGATTAATGAATTATAAGTGTTTAATTTATTAACCATAATTTGATTATGTTAATTCAATGTCCATTATCATGTTTTTGAGAACCTATAGGGTTACACACACTAACACCATTCTCTTGAGGGTTAATTATGAAATGATAAAAAAAATTGGGCTCATTTCATAATATCCGAAAGTTTAGGGATAAGTTTCATAATGACCAAAATTTGTGTAGGTAAATTTGGAGTTTATGAAAATTTAAGGGCTTGCATGAATGTATGGGGTCACAAATGTGATTCAAGAAAGTTTATGGGATGTATATTAAATACATCAAAAGTCCATTAGTTGGATTTGACTAATATTGGTGGAAAATCTCTATAACACATATATATATATATATATATATATATATATATATATATGGCATGTTTCCAACAATTAGACAACATGCAAAGGTTGTATGCCCAATAATATTACATGCAATGGTGTAAATATATATATATATATATCATTAGTTATACATATAAATACATGCATGAGTTGTCTGAAGATCAATCACATGTAAGGTTATGGTCAAATGTTAACAAACTTTAGGACATGTGTTTGCATCTAAAGGTTATGAAACATCTATAAATACCCAAATACTATCATATGTGACAAGTTGGTCCATTTCATAAGTCTTGATAGAAGTTTGGGAAGTTCCTCTCCTACAGAACTCCAAAAACCGAAAGGTTGTAGGAAATTGAGGACAAAAATTTAAAGAAGTTTTCTTCTCCTTTTCTTAGACTTGAAGTGTTGAGCTAGCACTCTTTGTGCTCACATATAAAGTTATACGTTTAGGTGTATAAGCATCAAGAGAAAGGTGGTGTGGACTTTTCTAGAGAGTACATACTTGGACACTTCTAAAGAAAGAAGACTACTTGCAAGAATAGAAGATATCTTCAAGATGTATAATCTTTGTTCTTCTTCTCTTGTCCTTTGAGTTGTGTAATTAGCAAGATTCATGGAAATGAATTCTGGATATTTTTTGTTTTGCATGTTTGCACACAATTTCTTTACAATTCCGCATGCAACATGCTTCATGACATGTAGTATATATTCTGAAATTCCTACAAAAACGTTTGGTGGTTTTGTGCTAATATACATTCCAGTTGTATTTCAGGTAACTGCCCAAAGTAAAAGGGGTTCTCCCCTTGTTTCATGAATAGTGATTCCTAATTTTGTAATTCAAAATCCAGTCCCTTGAGTATGAGGGAAGTTTGTAACATACTTAGTATATTTCCATCCCTCTGTTATTGAACTCAAGAGTTTCCGTGAGCGCGAGGGAATGTTGCCCAATTCCTCCCTTTGTCATTGAACGCATGAAACACCTTGAGCGTTAGGGTGTGTAACATTTCTTTCCCTCTATTATTGGACTTAGGTGTTTCTCTGGGCGTGGGTGGTGTGGTGTGGGGGTGTTGCTCAGTTTCACCTTTTGTTATTGAACCCATGAAATACTTTGAGCGTGAGGTGGTGTTGTACCATTTCCTCCTAAGAGCATGACTACCTCTTCATTCCCATCATGAAGAGTATGATGACTCCTTGTGTGGGGTTCCCATTTTTCTCATGGGGAGCCAAGTATTAGACTTCACATTTTTTTTCTTCTATCTCATTTTTCTTTTTTATTTTGTAGGGGGCATGTTTTAGCCTCCCAATTTTTTTTCTTCTGTTGAGGAGGATCCCAAAGGCTCCCTCAAATTAACCCATGAGATATCTTAAACGAGGTGTTGTATGCCGGTCCTCGTGGAGGAACACAATGGCATCTTCCATAGCTATCTACCCACAAGACTAGTCAAACGGGGAGTTGTAATCCTGCTATCGTCTTCGTCAAAATGATATAGACAAAGGTAAAGACATTTTTAAAAGATAGAAAGGAAAGGGTATAAAGGAAAGGATACAAGGTGAGAGGAGGCCTTGGACCTCCCTCTCAGTGAAAATATTTCATCTTGTTAGCATTCCATGGTCTTCCAAAAACATATCCTTCCAATGTTCCCAAGAGGCACGATCCATTCGTTCATGCCTTACCTATACTTTAAGGTCCTTCCCAGTTAGGCACTAGCTTTTGTGTGCTTTTCGCATTTATGGAGTACTTTGTCTCCTCTTTCAAGGTTCTTGGCCTTACGTCGTGGACGTAAACTCTCTTGATAGTGTTTTGGTACATGTGAATATTTTTTTGTGCTTGCACTTTTATCTCTTCGAGCATTTTGAGATCCAAATAATGTGCTTCTTGATTTTCCTTTCCTTCGTAGTCTTTGATTTGCAAGGTGTGGACCGTTAACTCGATGGGAGCTATGACCTCAAACCAATAATTGAGGGTGAACGGGGTTTCTCCTATGGTTGGTAAGTGAGTGGTGCAATAGCTCTATAACACTCGAAGTAACTCCTTTGCCCATCCACCTCTATTATCATCGAAAGGTTTCTCCTGCTACTCCATTATGGTCCTATTGGTGATCTCGTTCTATCAATTGACTCGGGGATTGAATACCGAGGTGAAATTCTGTTTTATTCCCAAATCCTCGCACCATTCCTTTATAAATTTTTGAAAATACATTTAGATAAGTTATCCCTATGCCTATTATTGAAATACCTATATTTGGATGGATCGGTATAGCACCAATGAGTTCACCACATGGTCAAATCTCTCAAGGACTCATGGTGACTAAGCTTAAGTTACCACTAACCTATTATTTACTTAATGGAAGTTTAAAATGAAATCAATTAAAGACAACAATACAACAACTTAATTGATTACTCAAAATAAAGTGAAAGGAGAAGATTGTATGGGTGCTTTAGATTCATCTAGTCACGTTATGGTTCGAACAGGTGTTCAAATATGCAAACCTAGTGGAATCTGTTTAGTGCACGAGAGTCCCAAGTTGGTGGTTAGTGATTCATCCTCTAGTTGGCTATGGAGATCCATTTAGTGCATGGGAGTCTCCGAATTCGCCACAATCACTCCTACAAGGGGTCCATTTAGTGCACAAGAATCCCTTAAGTTGTGATCACGAGTACCTTTTCCACGACTTAAGAATCTCTCTACCCATTATTAACTTAAGTACTTATTTATTTTGGTCGACAGATCCTACAAGTTCCCTGAATTGTCTAAAGTCTCATGTAGAGGTGATCAATCAACTATAGGGTAGTCACAAATAATCATTCAATTCGATAACTAAGCTTTGACATCAAACCTTAAGTCATAATGAATACCAGCACTAATCCATAATGCAAATAAAATTAATTATCCATACAATACGTTTAGCTACACAAATCCATAACGAAAGTAATAAAATAGTATATTACAAATCCCAATAGAAAACGCATCTAAAAACCAAATAAATTCCTCCCATTTTCTATTGGGTCAACCACCAAATTGCTCCAAAGGGAACAAGAGTTGATAGGAAAACAACAATTTGTGGGTTGGAATCCTTCTTTACCCTTTACTGTAATGAATTGCAAGAAGTGCGAAAACCTACAAAGGAGGAGTGATATAGAAAGATAAATGGTAGTTGTAGAGAATGAAAAACTTAGGAAAAAAAACTAGGGTTTCAAGTATTTATAGGACTAGGTCTTAAGTGGGGGCAAATCGATAATTTTTGCTGAATAATTCCTTTTTCTCGTTGAACTCTGCATAGATTGTGGGCGTCAGAAGGTAAGTGTCGGCTGCAAAAATCATTGGTTTGTGGCTTCGGTTCATCCCCAATATGCGTCGGGTTGGTCTTTGGCGGCTACAAAAAATATTGTCTGACAACTTTTCCTTGTTGGCGGCATGTGCCAGGTTTGGGACTAGCGAGGGATAGATTCTACCTTGCGATGGCAATGGTGGTCTGTGGCGTGCGCCGGCTCATCGTTGGCGGGCACCATAATCTTCTTTGGAAAGCTTCTGCCTTTCAGTGGTATGCACCAATTACATTGCAACCACTTTCTACTTGATTCCGATGGGGGGCAGCTAAGTAGTGGCATGCACTAGAATCTTTGAATCTCCGCTTGCCTTATTTGTCCATTTCTTTCTCATTTTATGGGTGTTTATCGGACAAGATGGTGGCAAAAAAATTTGCCACTGCCACCGTGTCTGCAACTGCTACCATTGCCACCTGTGGTGTACAATGGCGAAAGTGGGCGGTATTTGAACACCGCTTGAATAGTGGTGGCGGTAGTGGAGGTGGTGGCTGAATACCGCCACCACCGCTATCACCTAAAATCAAAAATTAAAATGCGCTTTTTGGGATTCGAAACTAGGTCTATGCCAGTTTTCTAACCACTGGACTACAACGTTGGATGTTTATTGTCCTTTTTTTCCTATTACCTTTTTATTAAAAAAATTATTTTTTTTAATAAATAAACTTTTAAAAAATTAAATTTTTATATGGGTCGGGGGTTTGATCCACATTTTTTCTTTTACGTGTGTCGGTGATTTGATCCAAGTTCATTCTTTTTTTCGTAATTTTCTTTGACTCTGTTGGGTTCAAAGAACGTCGTTGTGAAATGTAAATATATATGTATAAATTAGGGTTTGAATAGGCTTTTCATATTAGGATAAGTTTTCACGTAGATAAGTGGCTGATTTGTAGGCAATAGATTTCGCCAATCTCGAAATATTATTGGTAAATAATTGTCAATATTAGATTTTGACAATTTAGGGTTTGACTAGAATTTTTATATTAACATCTATTTCTTGGTGAGATTTTTTATTATATTTCCATTATGAAAGCACTCATTTTTAATTATTTGTTTTTATGAGGGAGGATAGCAGGTTTCACAAGACTTGGTAAAATGCGTATAAAAGTAATTTTTTTTTCTTTCTAAAAGCTGGATTTAATGAACAAATTGTTAAAAAATTAATTTTTTAATAACACTGTAATTGGAAATTAAAAGATACAACAATCATCCAGTGTTGTAGTCTAGCTGTTAGGAAATTGCTTTGCAATCAGTAAACCCAGGTTCGAATCCCAACAAATGCAGTTTAATTTTGGATTTTAGGTGATAGTGGTGGCTCCGCCACCACCATTGCCACCACTGCGGTATTGATGGTAGCGGATTAACAGAAAGTGGTGACAATGGCGGAGCCGCCATCCCTATCGGTTAATTTGATGGTGGTAGTAGAAGGTAGTGGCCACCTGCTACCACCAGTATTGTTAGACACCCCCAGCTCATGTACACCTTTTTTTCATCCCTCTTCACGTCAATCATCTCTAGGGCACCTAAAAACACAACTAAAGGGAAAACAAGTAAAACAATCACAAAAGACAAAAATAATTGCTACAAAAACAAATAATAGATAGGCTAAAAGAGTTTTATTAATTGGTACAAAACAAATTCATCAAATCCCCCACCTAAGTTTTGCTTGTCCTCAAGCAAAGGCAAGACTCCAAAAGAAGAAAACCATGAGAAACACCTAAACTCTCCTAAAAAAGCATGATAGAGGTGTAACTACTTTGTCATTTTGCACTTCTAACCGGCCCCTATGTGAGATGCAAATAAATTCTTAGAGGTCTATAGGGTCCATCAAAGAGCATGGTCAAGCCTGAAGTCAATATGAGAAATTACCGACTATATGCCAACCACTTATCTTACAATCCTTAATCGTGTGTGTGCACTAGGCCGAACCAAAGAATCTGGAAACCAATCAATGCATAAGAGTCAAGAATGTTCCGTGTTTTAAGCCTCAACTCCATCCCATCACAAGTAAGGGCTAGTGCTTAGGTGGGGGGCTCCTCTCGTAGTAGAGTTGGAAACAGACATAACGTACACTTAAAAGAAAAGGTACATGTGGGATGACTAGAGTCTTAACAAGGATTGGAAATGAGATAGGAGATTCATGCTGCATTCTAGGCCTAATCCTAGACTTAAAAGGAGCTTTTTTACACATAAATCTCCATAATTTCTCATTTTTATTTTTCCTTTCACCCCATCTTCTTCTTTATTTTATGGGAGGTCTCTCTTTTTGTTTTCATTATCAAGGAGAATCAACAATAATTTCAAATACCATGTAAGGATCTATTGCAAAATAGTTGATACCTTAATGCAAATCACAAGACTTATGCCAATTTAAGCATTAAAGGTGATGGTCATAAGAGGGCTAACATACCTTATTTTCTTTCAAAGTTCATCATCCCTCCAATCAAAGTAATGTTTTTAATCTACCAAGTATAATGAAAAAACTCCACAATATTCTAATAAAAAGAGGGGAAAAAATATACTCTAAGTAGCAATACACCAATTACCAAGATCAATGAAAGTAAAAAACCAGTATCTCTCCCTTCCCTCACTCTCGCAAAAGATGTACCAGAGTATGGAAAATAAATGCACTTAAATCACGGTTTAAACTCCAGTCTTATGCGTTGACTTCCCATCTTTCCACTAGGCCTAGTTGTGCGTGGATATGATTCAGGAAAGCAATAAAGTTGGTTCTAACATAAAATGATAAAAATATCCATCAACATGTCGTCCTAGATGCACCTTGCATGGCCCCAACCATTTTAGGTTCAATTTTTAACCTAAGTGCAAGCATTAACACAAATATAGGGTGTATAGTCTAGGAATAGCATGAGTGAAAGATTGAATAGGTAACAAAAGTGGAGAAAATTTTTAAGGTTCACTTAAATGTCCCCTTCCGCAAACTTAACCAACACCGACCCTCTGGTGCTTAGCCAAGGTGGGGGAGATGAGACAACCAATTAATGATATAGCATCAAAGTTCGACAAATGAAGAAAACATCCCTGGAGTCAATCATGTTTCAAAAATAGATCATAGTTCATCATCTTTTTTTTTTTTTTTTTTTTGCCCAAAAACAGTGATTGTGTTTTGTACGT
>JAOWBN010013256.1:0-10900 GCA_028565015.1 Pinguicula moranensis
TGGATTCGACCCTGATCTCTCCACTTGCTACCCCTTAGCTCGTGTAGTACAACTCAGGATACTTTTGAGGCAGTTTTCCAGCCACGACACTGGAGAAACCCGCCATCAGATGGGCAGCGAAATGCATAATTCAGCGAGAAGTTGAGCGGAGCCACCCTCAATATCCCTCATATGACAAGGAGGTAAATGGCTTGGTGCGGTCTTTGGAGAATTGACAGCACTGTTTTGTGGTCAAGGGAGTTCGTGATCCACCGGACCATGAGTCACTCAAGAATCTAAATGGGCAGCACAAGCTCAACATGCATCATGCGAAATTTATGAAGTTCGTCAAAACCTTCCCCTATGTCATTAAGTACAAACAAGGTACGGAGAATGTGGTAGCCAATGCCCTTTCTCGAAGGTATACTCTCATTTCTATACTTGATGCTAAAATGCTTGGTTTTAAGCTCATTAAAGAATTGTAGCCCCAAGATGTTGATTTTCAAAATGTTTATCTTGCCAAAAAAATTCTATAGGTATAAAGATGATCTTTTTAGAGAAAACAAATTATGCATGCTTAAATGTTCTCTACGTGAGTTGATTGTTAGGGAGACACATGGGGGGCTTATGAGACATTTTGGTATGGCTAAAACCTTGAGTGTATTACACGAGCATTTTTATTGGCTTGCATGTAGGCAATTGTTGATCATAACAGAGAGGTCTTCTGTAGCCATTAAATACAGAATGGTGATAATGAATTTGGAACTCCACATGTTGAGAGGGATTGAGATTGGTGGAGGGGAAATGATGCTATCAAACTTATAATTTGGAGATGATACACTATTGTTTGGTGAAGCAAGCTAGAACACTATCCGAACCATCAGAGCCATCCCACTGAACTTTGAGATAACCTCAGGCCTACGGATTAACTACTGAAAAAGCAGCTCGATGGGATTAAACATAGACCAATATACATTGGATGAAATGGCTGCATATATGGTCTGTAGAACTACATCTTTACCGTTCAAATATATTTGTCTGCCTGTGGAAGCAAATCCATCTAAAACAACTACATGAAGCCTGTTTTGAAAAAATTCAACAATGCATTAAATCTGTGGGATCATAAGTACATATCCTCAAGAGGGAAGCTAATTCAGACAAATGCAGTACTTGCAGCATTGCCTTCATACTTCTTTGCCTTCCTGAAAGCTCCATGTTCAGTCATCCATAAGTTAACAACCACTCAGAGATCATTCTTCTTGAACAATCATAAGGATAAAAAGGAAGATGTGTTGGATTTCATGGGACAAAAATTGCCACATCTATGGAAAATGGTGGCCTTGGAGTTTAGAGACTACAAATCTACATTGAAGCCATGCTAGGAAAATTGGGAAAGCAGATATTGGCTGGGGGAAATGATCTGGCATTACAAGTACTTAGGTCCAAATATGACACTGATGGTGTTCTGTCCATGGGGTGTTTCACAGAATTAAAAAGACATGATCAGCAAACACTAAGGATAAGAGACAGAAGAAGGGGCAAAATGTATGCATCAAGCTATTGGAATAACATTCAGGACATCACCAACTCAAACTGGTTCAGTCAACTCTTAAGGATAAAGGTAGGATCCGGGGAATGCATCAGGTTTTGGACAGACATTTTGCATCATCAGATCTCCATTGCTTATCAGTTGCCAAGTATGTGCAATGTGGCACTGAACAAGCAAGCATACATATCAGATATGGGACATTGGCAATCAAGCAGCTCGTGTTGGACCTAGCACTGGAGAAGATAATTAAGATATATAGAAAGTTCGGATCTAGCTGACTTACATTATTTTATGCAGGATGCCACCTTAACTGAATTGAGCATGGATAGTTATTACTTTGATGGTAGCACTGCAGGTAACTACACAATTAAAAAGGCGTATAATCTAATATCTACAGAGAGTATACTTGCTTTTTCAAAATAGGAAGCTGAGAATTTATCCAGGATATAGAATGCCTTGGCACAAAAAAAAAACACTTATTTCTTGCTTGGAAATTGTTGCAGGATGCATTGCCAACTAAAGGGAACTTACAGTGGAGGCATATCATCTCACTGGATCAGGAGACTAGGTGTCCCCTATGTATGACAGGTAGTGAAACAATTCATCATTTGTTATATAACTGTGCATCTGTGGTACAGGTATGGACAACTCTCAAGGATTGGTTATCCTCCATGGAGGTGGATCAGGTAAGCAATCTCCAAGCACCAACATTCCAAACCTTTGCAGCACTTAAATCACCACATACTAATACAGTAGCATGGAACTCTATCTGGATTGTTATGGCTTGGATAGTCTGGAAAGCAAGAAACAATGTTCATTTCCAGGCCTGTGAGGAAAGTTCTGATCACACCGTGGCAAACATTCAGAGAACAACATGGCTTTGGATAAAATTGATAAGTACAGCCAAATCATTTCCATGTACACTCTTAGATTGGCTAATATGTCCTATGTCATGTTTGAAATTCTAAATAAACTATGGTGCTCCAAATCATACAGACTTGCTGCAGCACCAGATGAAGCATGAATGGACAAAGTCTCTACATTTGTAACACCATATTAGAGAAGCCTATTCGAGCATCATCATCCAAAATCTGGAATGATGACAACAAAGCAGGCCACATATTGAGTTGAGATTGGAGTCAAAGAAGTGAGCAAGAGTGGCGAGCATCTTCCAAGTGCTGAGAAAAAGTATATGACTTGAAACTAGGAAGGAGAAACCACTAATGAAATTAAAGATTCTGATTTGGGTGAAGACACATGATCACATTGTCAGTGATGCTGCTGGATGAGCCGCGTACCAACTTTCAATAACACTTGGGGTTGATAAGTTGACAGCAAGGATATCAGAAGCGTCACTATAGAGAAGAAGAGCCAACAACACAACATGACAGATTGGATACTATTTTCACTCCGCCTAACTTTCATTACTCAGATATGGGGATCAAAGAATAATCCCATAACTATCAGTGTACCAATCCTAGTGATTGATATGTTGACAGTTATGACTCTTGTATGCCATCAGATGCAGGATAAGCTGCGCAAAGCTTAAGTTACGACTCCTCTATGAAAAAAAATGAATCTGAGGCAACCTAAGAAGCTACAAGTTTGGATTAATGTTGTTTTGACACCATTTTAGAGTACGTGGTAGTCATGCAGGTGATGATTGCAGTTTCAAGTTGTACAGGAAGACTGAGCTCCACGAATGTGATCCCTTTTCTTCTTTGATTTTATCTTTGTATTTTCTATTTTATTATTCACTTTTGTGCACAAACTCTTGTTTCTTCATAGTGAAGTTTGGCATAACTAAAATAAAGCTCAGTCCAAACCAAAATCTCATGGTTTGTACACCCCCTACCCATTCCTAGAACCATGGATGGACATCTCTATGGATTTCATACTTAGTTTGCCATGGTCTATGGGTGCTAAAGATTCCATATTTTTGGTGGTAGATAGATTTTAAAAAATGGCACACTTCATTTTATTCCACAAAACGGATGATGCATCACATGTAGCAAACTTGTTTTTCAAAGACATTGTTAGTTTGCAAGGCATGCCTAGAACCATTGTGTCGAATATGGATGCAAAGTTTTTGAGCTATTTTTGGAAGACGTTGTGGGGAAAATTAGGAGCAAAACTCTTATTTTCAACTACTTACCACCCCCAAATGGATGGACAAACAGAGGTAGTCAATAGGACCTTGTCTTCATTACTTCATGCAATCATTAATAAGAACTTGAGAACTTGGAAGATTGATTGCCGTGTGTACAGTTTACTTGTAATAGGTGTGTTCATTCCGCTACTATGTATTTAACTTATGAACTTGTGTACAGATTTAACCCCTTATCACCCCTTGATCATTAGCCTTTTCCTATTAGTGAACAAATTAATGTAGATGGAAAAAAGAAGGCGGGCATGGTGCGAGCCATGCATGAGAGTGCACGAAAGAACATAGAAAGGAGAACAACACAATACGTGCAACAAGTCAAAAAGGGCCGAAGAAAGGTAGTGTTTGAACCCAATGATTGGATATGGCTACATCTACGGAAGGAGAGGTTCCTGGACAAGAGGAAATCAAAGCTTATACCAAGGTGAGATGGTTATTTTCAAGTTTTAGAGCGTATCAATGACAATACTTAGAGGGAATGATGTGAACCATGCTCCAACTCAACTATCCAACGTGGTTGGAGGCATTGATCCATGATATAGGGGCACGACAACGCACACATGGGGATCACAACTCAGGGAACTCTGCTAGGGAACCACTAAATTGGCCACGGGGCCCCATGACACGCTCGCGAGCCAAGCTCTTCAAGGAAAGCCTAGTGTGCTTGATCCGAGAGATAGTGGATGGTGATGATGGACTTACACAATATTTGAAGACAATTGGGGATTTTATTTAATCTTTTATAACTTATCTAAAGCTTGTTTAAGGTTTTAGTGGCGTTTTCTTTTCGAAACATATGTAGGCTTAGTTCTCACCTCCTTATAGGTGAAGGGTTAAGTACTCAATAACATTTTTCAAACTCGATCCGTTCTTGAACCACCAACTTTGGTATTGGGTTTAGTCACAAGTTGGTTAGGTTCGCATCAAAGACGATGGACAGATGCCCTAAATAAGCACTTCAAAAATCAATACTATTAAATGTAATGGACTAGATTTTTCCATTTCATTTTGGGGTTTACTTAGGGGAACTTGACACACATCCTTACCATATTTACTTGCTTTAATAGTGTGATATTGAATTGTGAATATGTAATTACATGTCACGTAAAAATAGAAAGCTCACTAAATCATGCTCGTATGTATGCATTCATGTGCATTCATTTAGTTAATTGAGAATAAATTAGTGATGAATGACTAAATGAATACCTTGGCTCATAAAGAATTTAGTCTGGACTTAAAATTCATATTTTTTGTTCATTTAAAGTTGAATAAAGAGTTTATTATGTGTAGCTATGGATCAATAGTTAGAAATAGAGATTTATACGTTAAATGCAAGATCTATATGCTATGATGTGACTAAAGTTTAAAGAGTTGGACTTAGGAAGGTTGCATTTGAATCTTAGACTTAGGCCTTGGAGGATTCTAACAAGGTTTAAAGTTTGTATGAAATTGGAACTATGGAAAGTGGGAGAATTAAAGGAATTTTAAAAGCCCTAAATGATGAATAATGAGTGGGAGCGGGCTTTTGGTAATTTAGCCCACAGTCTTTACCATTGGTTAACACCGTGAGCCCATAGGAGCGCCTCGAGTCGCCGAATGTGGTGGCCCTCCAACGGATGGTGTCTACCTTTAGGGCAATACCAAGGTTGATTTCCAATTAGGATAGGAGCCAGAGATGGATCATAGATTTGATCGACCCCATCGGCAACATCTTCAAGAGGAAGTCTTATGATCTAAAATAGTAGGTTACACTCATGAGGGTCAGGTAAAATTGTTACCATAGCCTTGACCAAATCATGATATTGATGCATGTTGAAAGCATGAGAATATTTTTTATGCATGTGTCAATTTGAGACTTGATGCAGTTTGAAATTGTCTCCGTTTGATAAGGGGACCATTTAACTAACCCCACCGGCACACTGGGTTTCATGGTTAAAGTCATCTATTCGTGGCTTATATTAAGATTGCATTTGCATCATGCTTACGTCTTTACTTTGAGCAAAACTTGTTTATTTATTTTTGGTAATTGAGTTTATGGCTTATGCTATTTGTATCTTTTCATTCTAAATTTAGTACCATGTTAAAATCCGTGTCCTCGCAATTTATCATTAATTTGCTCAATTTTGATCGGTCTTGGATGCACACTCAAAATGAGGGCAACTCGACTCAACCCAAAGGAGTGGTGACTCCCAACGAGAAAGTCTAAGCCATTATCCTTGATGTAGATGCTGAGTTTGAGCAAGGCACTGAGGGAAACTGATCCCCTCCGACTTCACCTAAGACCAAAGGTAACTATATTGAGCAACAATCTTTCTGTGACAAGCTCTATATGATATACACTTCAGAGGAAGGGATGTCCAAGAAACTAGCCTATTGTGCTACTTTCTTGGATGCTAAAGAAATACATGATGGATTGATGCCTTGGATACTGGACTAAACGGCAATTGATCATGTATACAATGACTGGCGGGTGTTTGGAGATTGTAAACATCTACCAAACTTGTCGCGTCTGTACTTGGGAAATGGAGAAGCAAGATCATCAACGCCAAAGGAGATGTGAGACTTTCCTTCACCAAAAAGGAATTTGTGAAGTTTTATGACTGCTGTCTTTTCTCAAGCTACACCAAAAATTTGATTTCAGTTTCGAGGTTGTTAGAGCAAGGATATTGTATCTAGTTAGAAGAATAGGAAGTTGTGATCCTCAAAGATGGCATGCTGATGTGTCATGTGAGACTTGAAGACGAGCTTTATGTGAGCAGGCCCATCATCGTCTCCCCAATAATTGAATTACCTTCTGAGGGTGTGCATGTGTCCAAGAGGACTTCATCGCGATGAATTGGACATGGGGTTGCAAACAAAGCAGTGGGAGTCATTTTATTTACAACTTTGCAAAAAGACATTGTTGCACTTACTTTCGATTCTGACATTGACATTTGATTGTGTTTTTCATTTTTTGAAATATTATTTACATTATGAATGCATGTACTATACTGGTTTTAAAACTTTGAAAATATGTCATGTCATTAAATAGTTTTCATGTGTGACAAAACTGTAAAACCCTAATTGTTCACTTTATATGTTACCCCATGTCCAAGATGAACAATACTCTTCAAGGAAAGATTCTTTGGCATATAAGATTAAGCTACATTCTGAATTTAGCGAAAATCTTGGTGTCTATGAAGAATTAGATTCTTGTTCTTAGAACTAGATAGCCATTCAATGAGAGATATTGAAGTGCATGGCAATGCACATTAACGGTTCTCATGAGTTGAAACCTGTTTAAAGGATTCATATTGCCCAAAGACAAATCAAAGATATCAGACAACCAACAGTTGCTTGTATGACATAAAAGAGGAAACATAAAAATGCAAAGTTGCAAGACAACTTTGTACTTGACCACAAGCCTCAAAATGTTACTTGAAGAGCTTGAGTCTGTAAGATTGGACCAAATGATGAACCGGCCCCTGATAGTGATCAGGAAAAGGAAACTACATGTATTCAAGTACCTCTTTATCGTAATGGTTGGGTTGTGAGATAGCCTACATGCTATGGTCTTATTGGCGAAGCATACGATGTTATAAATAAGAAAGAGAACATCCATTGAACTTCAAAAGTTCAATGTAATGTTGGTTTTGGTGTAACCTTGGATAATAATCTCATTAAAATCTAAATATATTTTTAGGCCCAAGTATTTAATCCTAAATGCAAAAGAAGCCTAAATATGCCATAGATTTAATCTATTAAGGATCTTGGTGCTAGATGGATTAACTTTAAAATTAAATAAAATATGCTCGCCCATGTAAACATGTGAATAAACAAAGTCCCACATAATACATGATGTCTATACGTATATTGTATATGAATCTAAAGCAAAAATTTGATTCGTTGCACTTGAAGATCTCCAAGCAATCTTGCTTCGCGATGGAAAACACCTTCTTCTTATACGCTTCAAAACCATCAAAGTTTCTCAGCTATATTCCGATTCTGTATCTCTTTTGTATTCCCTAAAGAATAAGTAGACACAATCCCAAAACTCACTTTTAGGAAGATCTAATATTAATACATGAGTAAAGATCTAAGGAACAAGAGAAAAACTCCTTTTTTTCTCTCCTAAAAATTTGGCCGCCACCCCTACTTGAGAATTGAAAAAATCTCAACTTAGTAGTTTTGAAAACAAACTTGTATGAATTTGTATTGTATCAAGGGGATTTCCTTATATTTATAGTGAAGAGTTAGGTCAAGGCTTAGATTAATTGTTCTTCAAAGGCCCAATTAATTAAGTCATTGAAATCTTGACCAACTAGGACTCTTTTAAATGTTCTAATTTTGACTCTTAATTAAATCTCATTTAATTAAGCCCAATGAAACTTTAATTAAATTTCCACAGGGCCTTATAAACCTTAATTATAAGCCAAATTTAGACTGTTTATTTAATGGAAAAAAAGGAAAACATTTAGACAAAGTGGGGACTGTGCCACCCCTCATTAGACCGGAACTTGGCGCCACCCATCAAAACCGCTGTAGACGGGTGATGCCATGCACGATTTGTATATCCATGGCCCATGCCTCGGGCATGACCCTTGTTGCATGCTCAGCCCAGATGTGCAGGTGCATGGTTCGTGTCGTGCGCTCGCACGCGTGGTGTGTGTACGACACCATGCCATGCACATGCCTAAGTTGTGAACGCATAGTTCCTTGCCATGTGTGCACACTGCCAATACCCGACGGGTATTGGTACACAACACTGTGCATACGATGCATGCATGCTGTGCGCATACGATGCGTGCATTCTGTGCGCATCGTGCATGCGGCCCTTTGGCCACAGCTCGGCCTGGCGCCCATATGCACAATGTGCATATGTTGCTGTGCGTTATGTTCGATGTGACTTGTTCGTATTCCTGTATCCGCATACGTGTAAGCCTCATGCCCGTGCGGTGTCCGAGCGCTTAACACATTGTGCTCGTGTTCATGCCCATGGACGACTCTTCGTGCACGATGCATACGCATTTGCCTGTTTCTTGTTTTCTCAAAATGTCTGTCTTCGTTTTCCACAGTTTCATAAACTTCTCAATTTTGTGTGTCTATTTCTTTTGAGCAATTTCAAAAAATGTACTACGTCCTTTGTGGGCTAGCTCAGGATTGATGGACCCATCGAGTGAGCTCCAAATAGATTAATTATAGCACATAAAAACTCTTATGTGGAGTCACTATAAAATTTTACTTCATAAACATACCACTATAGATACGAAGGTGACTCATATCATATGGACTTTCTTGCTCGAAGATTACTCTAGGAGTGCCCATTGATATAATGATTGTCTAAATGCTATCCTTCACTCATTGTTCACAAATAGGTCTGGGTCCAATGTTCGTTAATCCACCTAAACATGTCTTATACCACGGGTACGAATACGGGTACGAATATGACAATTGGTTATCAAGATGGATTTTCTGAATGGCCATCTTGAAAAGACCATAGTACAACCAAAAAGGTACGTTGCCAATGAGATGAGCAAAAGGTTTGCAAGTTGCAAAGATGAATTTAAGGATTGGAGCAAACTTCCATGTCTTCGAACACGAGATCTGATCACACCATCAAGTCTTATGGTTTTCATCAGGGTCATGATGAACCATGTGTATACAAGAAGATCGATGGTGACGTAGTAGTTTTCTTAGTTCTTTAAGTGGATGACATCTTGCTCATTGAAAACAATGTTGCAAGATTAATAGAATTAAAGAAGTGACTAGTCAGCCAAATCCAAATGAAAGATTTGAGAGAGGTTGGTTACATTTTTGGGATCCAAGTGATTAGGGATCACAAGAATAAAATGTTAGCACTATCTCAAGCTTCTTATATAGACAAGATGGTTGCTAATTACAAGATGGGGGATTCCAAGAATGGATACCTCCATACAAGACATAGAGTCACTCTTTCGAAGGAACAATGTCCAAAGACTCCTCAAGAGGAAGACGACATGAGACGTGTTCTCTATGCTTCGACCGTGGGAAGCCTGATGTACACCATGTTGTGTACTAGGCCTAAAATTTGCAATTGCCGTGGGCATAGTTAGTCAGTATCAATCAAATCCTAGATTCGATCATTGGAATGGGGTCAAGACCATTCTCAAGTTTAGGATAACAAGAGACTATAGGCTAGTATATTCGAGTGAAGATATGATTCTCAAACATTACACTCATTCTAATTTCCAAGCAAACAAGGATTCTAGGAAATAAGTCTGGATATGTGTTCACCCTTGGTGGTGGAGCCGTTGAATGGAGGAGCACAAAGCCAAGTTGTATTGCTGACTCCACCATGAAAGTCGAATATGTTGCTGCTTCAGAAGCTGCCAAAGAGGCTATATGGTTCAAGAAGTTCCTGACTGAGCTAGAAGTCATTCAAGACATGGCCAAGATTATAACACTATAGTGTGACAACAGTAAGGCTGTTGTGAACTCCAAAGAGCCAAGAAGCCACAAGAGGTTGAAGCATATCAAGAAAAAGTATCATCTCATCAGAGATATAGTATTTGCTTTAGGCTTTAGTGCAAGTGTGAGATTGTTAGACTTGGTGCCCTGCAAGCCATTAATTGAACAATAGAATGTTTTTTTTTGAAAAGCTAATGTTTATATTCATAATATGAAATATTTACATGTACCATGTATAGGTACAAATACAAGCCATGAGCTATGGTCAACCAAAAACAAAGAAATGATAAGACACATTGGATTGAGCAACACCCTAAACTTTCCACAATCTACCTGATCTAGCATATATTAATCTCCTCTATATGTAGCTAAGGGTGAGCTACCGAGACTCCCCATGCGGCATCTATGCGTGTGTATAGTCTAGCTAAGGTTTCTGTTATTAGTTGAACTAGGGCCAATGATGATTATGGTCCATTGGTTGAGAGTAGAAGAGTCTTCTATTATTAGTTGATTTGGGTTGCTTGATGTCATGGAATGAATACTTTCTCATCTAAAGTCTTTTAAACCGTGTGGTGCTCGGCTATGAACCAACCGTTCACTACCAAGTAAACCTTCTTCAAATGAGGTTGCTAAAGGTACTAGAGATAAAGGAAGAGCTTTGGCATTAAGAGAAAGTTCGATGCTTGAATTGATTCTTAGATGCCTTTGTAAGTGAGTGGTGCTCCTATTTATACATGACCACCTCCCTAACTATGGTGGAGATTAAGTTGATCCTATGGTTA
>JAOWBN010013267.1:0-10900 GCA_028565015.1 Pinguicula moranensis
CGCGGGACAAAAAATGAGGTCTTAATCCTTCCGTAAACCCGGGTTATCCCGGGTCAGAAAGTTATCCTTCGGGTCTGTCACTTTTTAGTGTGTGTCTACCAAACGCGAGATTAAGTCGGATTACCCAGGATTATCCGACTTAATCCTTCCAGTGACAGGCTACCAAACGCACCCTTAGTAAATTTTGTCCGTAGGTAAATCTTGGGGAGGTTAAGATGTACATAATCATACTCCTATTTCCAAACTCAAAGAATCTCAATAGAAGGAAAAAAAAAAGAAGAAAATAAGGAAATAAAAGTCAAAAAAGAAATAAGAAAGAAAAGTAAAATGCATTACAGAAAATATAAATACTAATAGAATAAATAAATACAAACACAGGAAGACACAAAGAAAGCGAGCTACAAAGTGCCAATTATAGAAATGCTTGACAAGATTCATTGGATAACTTGTGAATCTTTTGCTTTTGTCGGGGTTCTGTTTCTGTGTGACATTCATTAGATAACTAGTAGTGTTCCTCATTAGCGGTTACATTCATAAAATTTTTGTATCTATAATTTTTTTTTCTCTTTTCTTCTATTTTACATTTTATATTTTTTTGGATGTTTGAAAAAGTTATAAAAAAAAAGAACAAAAAAAATTATTTTTTGCATTCAATTTTTTTAAGATAACCAAATAGTATTTGTAATTAAATTTTTAACATAATTTTTATTTATTCACAAATTTGCCATTAAAAATAGGAGTAAAAAAAATAGTTTTCAACATGCTTTACAAAAAATGAGTTTTAACTGGAAAAAAATAAAAAAATAAAAAAATTTAAAATATCAAAAAAAAATGAAAAAAATATAGTTTTTAAAATGTACAAAACAACCATAAATAACTTTATTTAAGGATTGACCATAAAAAAAATAGTGTGAGACATTTGTTTTGGGATGGACTAGTCCACTAAAAATAATTTGGGCCCAAGGAAGCTCGGGCCAGGGCTGGACCAAATCTTGGTCCGCCCTTGCCAAGGATGTTTTGTCGGTCTCACTCTGAATTTAGACAATTATATTAAGTAAAATATCACTTACAATTACAGTTACAGTTATTCAAGTATAGATTTCCAAATCCCATGTTCTGTTTCACCCACGTAAAAGATTTGCCTCATGAAGGAGTTTCCGGACATTAAATCTCTACTATAGAATTGAACCTACACTACACCTCCTGTCCTACTCAATCGCTCGAGGGTGCGTTTACCATCCAGGTTTCAGTTTAGTTCGGGCCAATTTTTTCTTTGTTCACCTTGGATAAGTGTATTACCGGACCGGGTCACACCATTTTTAACTAGATGACACACGTATTTTGCTTGCCAGTATCCAGAAACCAGAATTGAGGGTGCTAGCCAATTTTAAATCTTGCCCCAGTCACATTACATTTATGATTTATCCCAATCCAACCATTTATAGGGTTTCACATATCGCGCAGGTTCTGTAACAACCTAAAAGGATTCTTAGTTGTTACGGTCAAGTGTTTTTGTAAAAGGATTTGCATATAAAGATTGAGAGAAGGAGAGGAGATATCTGGGAGAAGAAACAAAGGTCCTTTTAGACAAGTAAAAAAATTGGAGAGAGATTTCAGATACAACATCAACATATCGTTTCATCTGATAAGACCTTCTTTAAATACTAAATATTCTAACCAATCCTGTTAATCAAATAACCTACTAAAATAATACATTCTTTAAATACTATATATTCTAACCAATCCTATTAGTCCACTAACCCACTAAAATAACAAGATGACACTAACTTAAAGAAATAACTTAAAAGAAAAAATAGAATTAAAATGTGACCCACGATTGCACATCTTCACAAGTAATCGTGCTCTCTTCTTCTTTTGTCCCAATCCTTCTTTAAATACTATATATTCTAACCAATCCTATTAGTCCACTAACCCACTAAATTTTTTGTCCATGGCTCCTCCTACTCCACCAAATTTTCCTTTAACATACGCTGAGTTCTCTTATTTGGTCACTACTAAACTTACTCCACACAACTTTCTGTTTTGGCAAACTCAAGTTCGGTCCATGTTGCAACGTCACTCTCTCCTTAGCTATGTTGATGGTTCTCAGTCCGCCCCTCCGGAACAAGATCCTACTGACTCCTCCAAAACAAATCTATCCTACCTCCAGTGGCAAGCATTTGATCAACAACTCTATAACTTGCTCATTTCCTCCCTGATGGATGCGGCCTATAGCATTCTTAATGGTCAGCTTATGGCTCGCGATGTTTGGAGCACTCTAGCACATGAGTTTAGTAGCTCTGGTCCTTCTCAAGAGCTTGGCCTCCGGGATACCCTTTAGCAACTTCAACGGGGAAGTCTGTCTCTCAAAGAATATGCACAGGAGTTTTTCAGCCTGTGTGAACAACTTGCCTCCATTGGCGGCCCGTATCTCCATTTGATAAGTCCCATTGGTTTTCCCGTGGTCTCGGGACTGATTTTGCTACCTTTGTTGGTTCTCAACTGTCCAGAAATCCCTTGACTTTTGATCGAGATATTCTCGCCTGTGCAGAGAACTTCAATGCTCTCTATAATCGGACTGTTTCCTCCATCCCCTCCCCAGCATTCGCCTTTGCTGCAGTCACCCCATCTGCTGATTCCTCATCCCTCAAATCTCGATCCCAAACTTCTCTTCCACCTCATCACAATTCTGTCGCTGTCTCTTCCGCACAATAGCCTCCTTAGCCTTACTCCTCACCATTGGTTTCTCCATTTCCGTATTCCCCTCATCTCCCTTCATCCATGTCTCCTGGTTCTTATTGCACTGCTCATGTCCCTTCTCCTTATGTCTATGTTCCACCAGTCCCTGTTCCTACTCCCAATCCTTCCTCTTTCACCGGATTTCAACCCAGAGGTTCTAAATTTGGTTGAGGGCGAGGGCGCGGGCGCGGTCGGGGCAGCCGTGAGCCTCGCTGCCAAATCTGTCGAGAATATGGTCATTACGCTGATACTTGTCGAGATCGCTACTCCTTATTGAAGTTTGCTGATGTGACTGCTCAGACCACATGAGCAGGAGTTGGTTCCTGCAGTGTCGCCGGTCACGGCGCTGTTTCTCCACATTTCTCCAGCCTGATTGGGTCTTTTCCACATCCTGCTTTTCCGTCTTATGGGTTGTCTCCCTTTTTGACTCACTCTGGGCCTTATCCTGGTTATCCCTCGGCCCATCATACTTCTTTCTCTCCTGGGCCGTGAACCTCAGTCACAGATTGGTCTCCCTCAGCCACCTTATAATGGACCTGGGCCGTACCATCAACAGCCCATTATCCAGTCCTCTCTTAGTTGTCATCAACCCACTGCTGGTGGTTTTTCTAGCCCATATTCTGCTCTGACCCACACTCCTCTCATCTCTTTGATCAGTTCTATGCCCCGTATTCCCATGAGGCCCGCTGTCCCCTCTCCCACCCCAATCTTTAGTTTGGGTCCATGCCTAACTCTTGGTTTATTGATTCATCTAGCTCCACAACTCCACCTCGTGGCAGTCACTTCCCGCTCCCACCATCTGTTCCTCCTTCTGTTTTTGGTTTTTGTAGTTCATCTGTCTCCGACTGGTATATTGACACTGGTGCTTCAAAGCACATGACTCCCACTCAGGTTTTCCTTGATCGTACTACGCCATATACGGGTAATGCCTATGTATGGTTGGTAATGGTGCTCCACTCTCTATCACTCACATTGGTTGTGTTTCTACTGCCTCCTTACCTCTACTTGATGTTCTTGTTGTTCCATCTCTCTTCAAAAATTTATTATCTATTAGTGAATTAACCTCATATTTTTTCCTTGCTATAACTTTTATTGATCGTTGTTTTGTCATTTAGAGTCGTCACCCGGGACAGATGGTGGCCACCGGCTGGCGTGATGGAGGCTTATATGTGCTAGACTGTTGCATCCCAACTTTTGTGTCTTCTTTGTCAGTATCACATCTCAATAGTACTTTTGATTTATGGCATGCGCGCTTGGATCATATATCATCTTCTATTATATCATTGGTATGTCGTCAGGGTCGTATTTTGCTTAAATTTTCGCCCCCAACCCTCATATTTGTGTATCCTGTGAAATGACGAAGAGTCATAGATTACCATTTGTATCCACTGACAAGCGTGCTTCAAGGCCACTTGCCCTAATACATTGTGATCTTTGGGGCCTTCTCCCATATTGTCTTTGACTAGTTTTCGCTATTATGTAATATTTGTTAATGATTATTCTCGTTTCACCTGGTTTTATCCTTTAAAACAAAAATCAGACTTTTATGCCACTTTTCTTCATTTTCATGCATTTGTTGAAAAAACAACATTCCACTTCTATTCAACAATTTCAAAGTGATGGTGGCACTGAATTTAGCAATCATCGCTTTCAAAATCATCTTCATACTCATGGCATTCTCACTTACTCTCTTGCCCCTACACCCCTGCCCAAAATGGTCGTGCTTAACGCAAGCATCGTTATGTCACTGAAATGGGTCTTACCCTTTTTTTTCACTCTCATGTTCCCTTACCCTTTTGGGTCGATGCGTTTAGAACTTCGGCCTACATCATGAATCGGTTGTCATCACCCCTCCTATCAGGTATCTCTCCCTTTGAGTTACTTTATGGCTCTGTACCATGATACGATCACTTTCACCACTTTGGTTGTCGTATTTTTCCTTGCCTTCGAGATTATGCCCTGCATAAACTTAACCCGCATAGTCTTCCTTGTTTATTCCTGGGATACATTTCCTCTCACGAAGGGTTTTGTTGTTTTGATATCACCACCTCTCGTACATATATTATCCGTCATGCCCGCTTTGATGAAAGTTGTTTTCCTTATTCTTTCTGCTCTCATCCTTCCTCTATATCTGATCTTGATGTCTCGATATTTCTTGAGTCTCATGTGTCTGTCACTTCTTCCTGTGACTCCCCTTTGCCTTCTCCTACAAACAACTCCTCTCTTTGTTCCATCAGTCCCGTTCCCTCTTCGGCCCCACCTTCCTAGATCCTTCCTCTCTCCGACATAGCTCCTTCATCCCCTGTGGTTCCTTCTGATACCCTTTCCCCTGTTTTCGAGTCTTCTTCATCTTCCATGCTTCCTCCTGTGGTTAGCTCTCATCCCATAGTGACTCGTGCTCGAGCTGGTGTGTTTCGCCCTAAGATTATTGCAGACTATTGTGATGTTGTTCTTATTGGCTTTCTCACTGCTCTTTTGGCTTCTACCGAGCCCTGTGACTTCCGGTTTGCTGCCAAGCATCCGGCTTGGATCTCTGCTATGGATGAAGAAATCGCTGCCCTTCATCAGAATCACACCTGGGAGCTTGTTCCTCGTCCTACCCATGCTAATGTTGTCAATTCCAAATGGGTCTTTCGTACCAAGTATCTTCCCGATGGATCCGTTGAACGGCTCAAAGCCCGTTTAGTTGTTCGTGGTTTCAATCAGCTTCCCGGTTTAGATTATTTTGACACCTTCTCTCCGGTTGTCAAAGCTACTATTGTTCGTGTTGTTCTCTCTATTGATGTCTCTCGCCGCTGGCCCCTTCGGCAATTAGATATGAAGAAGGCCTTCTTAAATAGTGCTTTAACTGAGGATATTTTTATGGAGCAACCCCCTACTGATCTCCATTTTCATGCTGTCAAAAGGATTCTTCGTTACGTTCGTGGTACCTTGTCTATGGGCCTTCGATTCACTCCCTCTGCGGTTCCTGAATCGGTGATTGCTTACTCTGATGCTGATTGGGAAGGATGTCCTTATATTCGCCGCTCTACTTCAAGTTATGCTATCTTTCTTGGTGACAATTTTGTTTCTTGGAGTGCTAAGAAGCAACCCATTGTTTCTCGTTCCAGTTGTGAGGCTGAGTATTGTGCCCTTGCTGCTACTGCTGCTGAGGTCTTTGGTTATGCCATCTCCTTTCTAATCTTGGTGTCTCCTTCCCTCGACCTCCTGTCCTCCTCTGTGACAACAAGAGTGCCATATTTTTAAGTACAAATTCTATCGCTCACAAGCGGGCCAAACATGTGGAGCTCGACTATCACTTTATTCGTGAGCAGGTTCTTGCCAGCACTATCAACACTCATTTTGTCTCTTCTCAGTATCAAGTTGCTGATCTCTTCACCAAAAGCCTACCCCGTGAGTTCTTTGAGTTTTTTCGCTCCAAGCTTCATGTCATCTACAATCCTATACTCAACTTGCGGGGATGTTAGCCATATTGAAGTAATATCAGGCCCAACCCAAGAAGAAGAAGAATCCGGAATAGATGAAGAAGTCAAAACCAAATCTTACAAAAATCTCGGTTGGATACTCGATAGATTCAGAGTACCACAATCACTGTCACAGGAAAGTCCACAATTCAACACTCAAACAGGACATAATCATAAACTACAGTTAGCATAGATTTTATGCACAATCTCTATTTATTCTCATGTCTAGCAACACAAACATTATCACAGTCCACACTGAAGATGATGGTGGTGTGTGGACAGAAGTTAAGAGTCCGGCAAGGAACAAAGACAACAAAGCTGTAAAGGTGCTGAGAAGGAATTCATCTACATTTATTGATAAACTGCGCTTGTCCTCCAAATCCTACTTCTTCACTAACTTCCCGCCCTCTTGGACAAGGGATGAGATGTGGAAGGTATTTTCTGCATTTGGCTCAGTCACAGACATCTATATTCCAAAGCAACAATTAAAGCCTGAATTGCATTTTGGCTTTGTACGTTTCACCAAGAAATCGGTTGGAGAAGACACCCTTGGAAAACTTAACGGAATCTGGATAGGCTCTTTCAGATTGAAGGCGAATGATGCCAGGCCAACTTTGAGAAACCAGAATTCTGATACAGGACTAGGACGCAAAGATCCACATGAAATTCAGGAACATACGGTAAAGCCAATTACCCCGGCTGTTGGGATCTCAATCCTGACCCATTAGCAGCACAATGGCTAAACAGTTGTTTAGTGGGGTTTCCATCTCCCCTTCTCGATCTGGCAACGCTGAACAAAGAACTGAAGGAAGCGGGTTATTAGGATAGCATGGCAGCTAGGCTGGAGGGCGGAGAAGTACTACTGAAACTGAAAAATAATGAAGATCAAATCAGGATGCTAAACGATGGTAATACGCTACAAAGACTATGTATACACTCCCTTAGACCATGGAAGCTAGTAAATGGAAAACTTATGAGGCCAGCATGGTTGAGGGTAACAGGAACTCCTCTGCATTGCTGGTACTCTGATTTCTTCTCTGAAATAGCATCTCAACTGGGTTCCCTGCTGAAGATAGATGAAAAAACACTTAATCACACTGAAATGCAATTTGGTAGAATACATGTGTTGATTGCACAGAGCAATCCAATGGAGCAAACAATAGAAATTGTGACAGGCGAGGAAAAATTCAACATCCAGATAAATGAGGAGTGCAACAATTCCGATGGGGCTTTGGGCAGAACCTGGCAAATGAACTCTTGGGCATGACAAAATCACCCGGCTCCCCAGCTCAATGGTGACTGGCCTGAATTGCAGAAAAAGCAGAATAAATGGATATACTGACGTAAGTACAGTGGAGATACAAAGGATGCTAACCAAGGAAAGACGGGCACAGTGGCTGAGCTCAGTGTTTCTCCAGTTCTGGCAAGATTAGAAGAGGTGGAAAAAGTCTCCGATGACGCAATTTTCGAGATGAGAAATCAGAGCGAGCAAATCGAGGACCTGTTACAGCAGAGGGAAGGTGACAATCACCAGGAAAATCATACGGAAAATCTTGACTTACGACCCGATCCAGAAATTCAGTATCCAATAGTGTTGAGCAGTTGTGGATTGGCGAAAGAAACGAATGAAGAAGTGATATTGTCAGAGTTGACCCACTATTCTCCATCTACGAAGATCCAGAAAAAGGTAGGCATGTGCAAACAAGGGGATCCAGCTGTAAATGTTTCAGAAGGTGAAGCTCCTGGTTCAATTGAAGAGACCCAAATGGACCCTAGAGAAAGGCCCACCACCTCTTATTCGGTCTTGGCATTAGTTGACAGCTTGTCACAACCAAGAAATCCAGCTCACGGTAGCTTTACAGCTCTCCTAGCTAAACAACACAAATTCTTGGCCCAACGGCCCAACAACCTACCAGACTTAAGCGGCAATATAAGGATCTCGTCAGAGACAACGGTTCCAGAAGAAACAGAAATTCTAGAATCTCCTGAAAGGAGAAATTTCAGTTCGCAGGATTCGGACCCATTCAATCTCATGCCTTTGATTGAACTAACACCGAAGTCCCTGTCTGCTAAAACAAGCAAAGTTGTATACCCCGTGGATCCAGTCTGGGAATCGGCTAGAAAACGCAAAGCTCAAACGCTCAGAATTCAGAAAGCGCAAAACTTGACTATGGCTGAACCCAATGGTATGGCTGAAAGTGCAGGAATCTCCCCCCAAGTGGAATCAATACTGGAATTAGCAGATGAGTTAGGGGTGACAATACGGACCTCTCGAGCTGATATGGAAGCTAGACTGAACCAGATGCAGCAAAGGGACAACCTGCAGTACAATCAGGTTCAGTCCGGAAACAAAAGTTGATTATGCGGATTGCTTCATATAACATTAGGGGTCTAGGCATACCAGGAAAAAAAACAGAAATTAGACAGCTGACTCTCTCACAAAAGTTGGAATTGCTCTGTATTCAAGAGACCAAACTTTCATCCCTAAATCGTTGGGGGTGTCGCCGGCTTTGGCCAAATGATGAATTTGATTATAGGCATATTAATGCAAAGGGTAGTGCCGGCGGAATCTTGTGTATATGGCAACGGAATTGTTTCAGGATAACATCCCACTGGTCTGAAGAAGGTTGTCTGGGAATTGAAGGCTTTTGGGGGATAGAAGCAACTCCAATAAATTTGATAAATGTCTACTCTACTGGTCCCTTGCGTGACAAGAGAAAACTTTGGGATATCTTGCAAACAAGAATCAAGAGTGATCCACAGTCAAACTAGTGTGTAGTAGGAGACTTCAATGCTATTCGGAATAATACTGAAAGAAGAAGTAACGCTCAATCATCCAACGCAGAAATGGTAGACTTCAACAATTTTATCATGGTAGCTGATCTCATTGATCTTCCCCTTCAACGGGTAAGATATACGTGTATATCAAGAGGTGGCCGCAGTTGCAGCAGAATTGACAGATTTCTTCTATCGGCTTCCTGGTTGGCTCAATGGCCAGACTTGTATCAATTGGGACTTGACCGAATGTTATCAGACCACAGACCGCTATTACTCAAGAAGAAAATTCTAATTGGGGTCCAAAAGTCTTTAGGACTCTCAACTGTTGGGAGAAAGAAGAGAGCTTTGCAGATTTTGTTAAAACATAATGGAATGATCTAGCAGTGGAAGGGTGGAAATGCTACTCCCTCTGCGAAAAACTGAAGCAACTAAGGAGCAAATTGAAAGACTGGAACATAACTGTTTTCGGCATAGTGGATCAAAAGCTGGAAAAGCTGCGAGGGGAACTAAATATCTTAGATCAACTGGCTGAACATGTGGCACTAAATGAAGCTCAATCTGTTGAAAGGCAACAAACTTGGTTCCTGCTCAATCAAACACTGCATGCCAAGGAATCAATGCTATTACAAAAGGCCAGATCTAAATGGATCAAAGAAGGTGACTGTAACAATCGGTATTTTCACTCCAAAATCAAGAGTAATTGGTACAGAGATCAAATCCGTGGCATAAACTTAAACGGCGAATGGACAGAGGAAATTAAGGCCATCAAGGATGGCATCACAGAATATTTCTCATCCCAATTCTCAACAGAGCAGTGGGATCGCCCAACTTTGGATCTGCCGGCTTCAGTCATTCTCACATCAGAAGACAACTCATATCTTGTTTCTTGTTTCTCTGAAGAGGAGATTAGGGCAACGATTTTCAGTTGCTCACCTTCCAAATGCCCTGGTCCGGATGGATATAATTTTCATTTCATACAGGCTCACTGGAGTGTTCTAAAAAGTGACTTCATCTCATTCATCCAGGAATTTTACAAAAAAGGACGGCTATCTAAAGGTATGAACTCCACCTTCATATCTCTCGTGCCTAAAATTTCTAACCCTGTCAAGATTGAGCATTACAGGCCTATATCATTAGTCCACTGTGGCTACAAAATCCTGGCAAAGCTGCTGGCTAATCGTATGAAAAAAGTCTTGCACAAAATCAGACGGCTTTCCTACAAGGCAGACAGATTATGGACGGAATTCTTGTGGCAAATGAGATCATTCATGAAGCAAAAGCCAAGAAAAATCCTACCTTGCTATTGAAGGTAGACTTTGCCAAAGCTTTTGACACAATTGACTGGAACTACCTGTTAGCAATGCTCAGTAAGCTTGGATTCTGTAATATATGGATTGACTGGATTAGAGAATGCATATCAACTGCTCATGCTGCAGTCCTTGTGAATGGAAGTAGTGCTGGAGAGTTCAAAACATATCGAGGATTAAGACAGGGGATCGCCTTTCTCCATTCTTGTTTCTTATTGCAGTGGAAGGTTTGAGTATGCTGATTAATAGAGCAGTTCAGATAAAGAAGCTTTCAGGAGTGAAGGCCGGAGGCATTTTAATTTCGCACTTGCAATACGCAGACGATACCTTGCTTTTCACCTCCAGCAGCATGAAGAATATTAGAACAATGAAGGGGGTATTGAGACTCTTTGAGCTTATATCAGGCTTATCAGTCAATTTCTCAAAAAGTCGCCTGTTTGGCATCAACATTTCTGAAGGAAAATTGTCCAAATACGCGGCTGAATTACACTGTCAGAAAGCTTCTATACCCTTCACCTACCTTGGTCTTCCGCTGGGGGGAAATCCTAGAAGGATAAAAATGTGGGAACCAATACAAGAAACCATCAAGAGAAGAGTATCAAAATGGGAGAA
>JAOWBN010013278.1:0-10900 GCA_028565015.1 Pinguicula moranensis
ATTTTTGTCATTTCCCATTTATAAGTTAAGAAAAGTAGCATTTGAAATAATAATCTATAAACACTATATTTGTGACTTTTGCTGTACTAAAGCATATTTTGCAAGCACGTTTCAACTTCTTCATAAAATCTCTTTTTTTCAAAAGACCTTTTGAAAGACTACTTCTGCATAAGCATAAGAACTTTCAAGCTATTACGAAATAAATTTTGGAGTCACTTGAGATTGGTAAGAATAATGTAATGATCTCACATCTTTACATTATGGATGATTCCAGATTTTTTGGAAAGTTGTCATGGGACAATACAACAACAACAACGTACCCAGTATATTCCAAACTTAGTTGGGGTCTGGGGGGTAAGATGTACGCAGCCTTACCCTTGTAATTATACAAAGAGGTTGTTTCCCTTGCGACCTAATATGCATTACGTCATTTGAAATATTGAGTTTCAGCAACTTCACTAAATAGGAGGGACGGAGAGCATGGAAAATGGGTTGGAGGCGTGTGGAAATGGGAGTGGGAGTGGCGCTGAGAGATGAATGAGTGGGAAAAAAAGTTTGATGAGATGAAAATCTTGATTAACATTGTTGTTATGTAGGAATATCAAGCTGACCACTGGATATTTAACAACAACTGACACAGAACATATATGGTGAAGGATGCTTACAGTGCAATAAACGATGGCCATGTCCAACCATTTTTAAATGAGGAAGTCCATAATCCGTTTCTAGCAAATTTCAAATTTTTATGAGGCTGCTCATCCGAGATTGAATGTCTACAAAGGTGACTCTCTCAAAGCGCAATATACTGTGAAATGATCATCCAGTTGAATGTGTGATTTATAAAGATGCACAAAAGACAATGTTGCATTTGTTTGTGGACTGCTGCTGTAACAAACATGTCTGGTGCATTCTGGGTAGCTGGCTTCAAAACCAGTTCACACCGATAGAATTAAGAACACGAATTGTGCAAACTCTCGTGTATTGATTCGTATGTTTACAATGATTAAATAGATAATTACATTCCATGAGAAAAGGAAGTATCTCTGGAAATAAGGAAAGGATCATTATGATTTATCATTTCCTTTCACAAGGTAGCCGATATTTCCTTCCTTTTCTAACACTCCCCCTTAAGTTGAATTGGGGGATCTCCAATTTCTAACTTGCATAGTGCTTTTGTAAAGGCCTGGCTTGCGATTTCTTTAGTTTGGATGTCTGCTAACCGATCTTCAGACCTAACAAATGCTAGACTTATGATCTTCTCGTTGATCAAGTATTGATCTACCACAACATGTTTAGTCTGATCATGCTATACCGTATTTTCAGAAATACTGATTGCACCTTGACTATCACACCTCAGTTGACATGCTCCCAGTATTGTTCGTCCTATCTCAGCCAATAATTTTTTTAACCACAGGATCTCTGTTAATCCACAAGTAACTCTTCAAAATTTTGCTTCAACACTTGATATGGCGACTACCTTTTGTTTCTTACTTCTCCATATCACAAGGTTTCCTCCTCCGGCATGAAGTACCTAGCTGTCGAGTGTCGGTCCACAGGGTTCCCTAACCAATCAGCAACAGTGTAGACATAAAAGTCTAGATTACCATTGTTCTTAAAATTTAGCCCCCTTCCTGGAGACCCTTTCAAATAATGAATGATTCTCAAGGTTGCTTCCATATGATCTTCCCGAGGGCTATGCATGAATTGATTGATGACCCAAACTGTATAAGCTATATCGGGTCTAGTATGAACTATGTAGATAAGTTTTTCCACCAATCGTTGGTACCTCTCTTTGTTGGCTAGAGGTGCACACTCCATCATTTGTAACTTCTAGTTCGCTATGGCTAGGAAGTCTAGTATCAACTCATCTGTAATCCATAAGTCCTGTTTCTGCTAGGAAGTCTAGGATATACTTTTTTTGTGATATAAAAATTCCTCTTTATGATCTTTTTACATCTATACCAATGAAATAATTCAATTTGCTAAGATATTTTATCTTGAATTCTTTAAACAATTTTCTTCTCAATTCTGTTATCTCTGGTACGTCACCTCCAGTGATTATCATATCATCGGCATAAATAATCAAACATGTCAGTAGTCCTTCATTTCGTTTTAGGAATAGAATATGGTCAGAGTTGCTTTGCGTATATCCATACTTCTTTATGGCCATTGTGAAACTTCCAAACCATGCTCGAGGTGACTGTTTTAGACCATATAGTGCCTTTTTTAACTTATATACCTCATTGTTTCCAAATGTCTTGTAAAACCGGTGGAAGTGACATGTATACCTCCTCCTTAAGATCTCCATGGAGAAACACATTCGTTATGTCAAATTGATTAAGTGGCTAGTCCAAGTTTACTACTACTAAGAATAGAACCCGAATGATATTAATTTTGGCCATCAGAGAGACAGTTTCATAGTAATCAATTTTGTATGTCTGAGTGTACCCTTTAGCCACGAGTAATGCTTTGTGTCGTTCAATTGATCCATCAGCCCTGTGTTTCGTGGTCAATACCCACTTGCATCCAACTGGTCATTTGCCAGTTGGTAATTCATATTTCTCCCAAGTGTTGTTCTTGTTTAGAGCCTCCATTGCATGTATCTACTCTTTGCTTTTTTGTGCTTCCTGAACAATGTGTGGAACATCTGTATTGCTTAGGTGGTCTAAATATCTCCCCCGAACTAGATTTGCCAGATGCTCTAGCTCAAACTCCAGTACATATTGCTTGGTAGGAATGCCTCGACTGCTTCGTGCAAGCAGTCTGTATCAATCAAGTGTTTTTTCTATCCCTGTCTCAGGAGATCCTAAGTCTTGATCTGTAGGTTTTGTATCAGAAAAAACTGTAGTGAAAGTATCATCAGGGTTAGATTATACGTGAGGATGAGTTACCTTAGAGTCTTTGGATGGGGTGGGTGAGCGATCTCCTGGCAAGGACACGTGTTCTATGTGGGTGGAAGTAGACTTGGTGGTGACTCCAGCTGTAGGTGGATCAATTAGGCTAAATAACCAATTCAGAGGATCGTTTTTTTTCCTGCTCCCCTTGTTCGAAGGACTAGGTAGCATAGTAATATTCAGTCTAAAGAAAGTCACAATCGATTGCGGTATAGATTCAGCTAGTAACAGGGTAAAAGCAATGATACCGCTTTTTGTGAAACTCACAGCCACGAACACACACTTAATTGCACAAGGGTCAAGTTTGGTACGGTTGACTCATGGGATATAAAGAAAGATAGAGCATCCAAAGATACTTTGAGGTAATGCTAGATCTCGTTGTACCTGTTAGTGTGTGGATAGTGTTTCGAGTGGGGTACATAACTCCAGGTGTTTTGTTTGGAGGCGGTTGGTGAGGTATACGGTAATGATGATTTTGGGACAGAGATTTTTGGGGATGTGAGACTCAAGAATGATGGACCTAGTGATTTCTAAAATGATACGATTTTTCTCTTAGCAATCCCATTTTGTTGTTGTGTGTGTGGACAAGTAGTATGATGGATGAGCCCCTTTTGGTTGGAGAAACTGATCAATGATTGGATGACATACTCCTCCCCATTATTAGATGGAAGAACTTGTATTTTTTGCTGAAATTGAGTCTCAACCAATGTATAAAAAACAACAAAGTTTTTGAAGACTTCATATTTATTTCGCAAAAAATATACCCAAGTCATCCTAGTGCAATCATCGATGAATAATAGGAAATAAACAAAATTGCTACCAGAATCCGGGATAGGTCCATACACATCATAATGAACAAGTGAGAAAATATCTTGGGTTCGACTAGTAGTAAAGTGGAATGATTGTCTATGACTTTTAGCCAAACAACATGTAACAAAATAGAAAGAGTTCTGTTGTGGAAAAAACTTGGGAAATAGAAGTTTGAGATAACCATGTGAAGGATGACCCAATCGTCGGTGCCACAACCATATTTGTCGATCAACTATCCTGTGAGTCAGCATTGTGGTCCCCTGCTGAGCCTCCTCATCCACATAGTACAGACCACCTTGCTCAGTTTCACACCCAATGATCGCCTTCGTCCGAATATCTTGTAAAAGACAAAGGTAGGGTACATGAGGGTTGTGCAGTTTAATTACTTATTCACATGGCTAATAGATAATAACTTGCAAGAGTGTGCTGGAATAATTAAGCAATTTTTTAGTTTGAGAGTGGGAGATAGCTCCTTGTGCTGGAATAATTAAGCAATTTTTTAGTTTGAGTCCCTTGCTCCAGTGACGGGAGTCACACCTCAATTTGCTATTTGAATTCAATTTTTTTGAGGACTAGTTGTCGGGATCAGATCAGATCGGTCATTAGTCATAGTGTTTGTAGCTCCACAGTCGAATAACCACCTAGTTGAGATCCCATAACTCGGATTCGTGGCAGAGCATGTTGTGGGGGTTTCCACATCAAAGCAACCAGCAAAAAAAAACCCTGGGTTGGTGATATTTGGTGATTTCGGTAAATTGACATGTCGGGGGCAGAGGAGGGGGCAATTTTGTAGTTTTGAGTAAACTTGGGGCTGGTATAGTAACTTCCAGGGGTTGTAGAGCAGCTTTGGTGATTCTGGGAAATTGTTGGGGCTATTTGAACAATAGGCAGGACCTCGAGGTCTTGGCAACAATTTTGGAGAAAACGATAGGAGGTGTATCTTGGATTTTGAAGAGTTTGGAGAGCGTATCGGGAAATTTGGGAAGTTCTTTGGGTGTATCTCTGATTTCTTGGAGTTGTGGCGTGTATTTAAGACTTGGATCCCATGACTTTCCTCTCGATCCACACGTTCATCCTCTTGACTACCGTGACTTTCCTCTCGATCTGTGCCTGAAACACATAAAGGAAAATTCGAGGGTTTTTCTTGAAGGTGCATACTTGTTCCTCTCCGTTCTCCTTCTTCTCTATCGGGCACTGTGACTATAGTACTGAACCCTGATGCGTTGTGTGACTACTCATCGCCGCTGGTAATTGTTGTGTCAGTGTTGTCTGCAGTCGTCATGATAGTGCCTCCTTTGGTCCCTTCTTCTTATTTCCCGTCCTTCGGTCGTGGTAGCCAATGCTTTTGTAGTCTCCATTGAGTGACCATTTCTTCCACATTCAGTTGCATGTCCCATCCTTACACATTCTTGGCAGATCAGCCTTGTTTTCTCACCATCGGTGCTTCAAGATGATATTTTGCCAAAGATTTTGCTAGATCTAACCTAGATCTGGAAATAAGGCCACTCCCTATCCCCGATAAACAGTCTCCACTGTCATATTTTGCTGGGTTTAGTACATCCATGCGGGTGGTTTCATGATGGAGAGTGGCATATGCCACTTTGACCGGTGGGGATTTTCCTTAAGAAGATCCCATTTCACAGCATTATGGTCATCATTTATGGCTGCCAATAATTGGAATTGCCATGTCTCTTGAGGAAGCCGGCCATATGTCGTGATATCCGTTCATGTGTTCATGGGATTCGGTTGTCTCCGATCTATTTCCCGCCATATCCTTTGAAATGTGCTGTAAAATTGTTCTAGAGCCTCTTGTCCCTGTAGCTTTCGGTTGGATTTTACGGTGAGATCGAATATCTGGAGTGAATCACTCCACTACTATATGTGGTGGTGAGTCATTCCCACATATATTTTACTGAGGGATATTCTGCAAAATTGTTGACCAGATCTTCTTCAATTGCGTGTAGTATCCAGGAGATATGGTGAGATCCATTTGTTCCCATTTTGAAAATATTGGGTCGGCGGGAGATGGTGCAGGTGGCTCTCCGGTATATGGTGAAGTTTCCCCTAAATGGCCACTCGCAACAATCGTGACCATAAAAAATAGTTGTGGTCTTTCAGCTTTACGTATATGGATGGTGTTTGGTAGTTTTATGGTGCGGATGGATGAATCTGTTCGGTATTTTTTGAAAATTGGACAGAAAAATCCTTTGTGGCTTAATTTGCTTTGGGCAATGTCGTCGGAGTGATGTCCTTGGGTGAGTCGTTTGGCATCGTGTCGGATAGATTCCTTGCTTCTGGGTAGATGATGACCTCGATTGGTTGAATCTAAGAATTCTAACTTGATCTGATACCATGATAAAATTAAGAACATGAATTGTGTGTAAGCTGTTGTGCATTAGTTCGTATGTTTAGAAGGATTAAATTGATAATTAAATTCTATGAGAAAAGGAATGATCTCGGGAAATAAGGAAATGGTCATTATGATTGATCATTTTCTTTCACAAGGTAGCGGAGATTTTATCCCTTTCCTAACACACAACCGCCCCTTCTTAGGAAATATTTGTTGGCTGCCCTCACATGCATTAAGAAGGACATTTGAAGCTGATATGGGCAGCTAGTACATGGCAAGTTTGGGGTATAAGAAATTAAATTTATTTCAACAACAAAGACAAGGGCGGACGTAGAAACAAATTTGAGTGGTGGCCCAAAGAAATTAACTCGCTCAATATTTATGAAAAATAATAGTTTTACCAACTAACAATGAAAAAATAAAAGCTACCTAATTTATTTATACTACCTAATTTTTTATATAAATATTTCTCATAAAAGATTTACTTGAACAAGGCATATTTATTAAACAAAAATGAAAAAAAAACTATAAACGGATTTATAAAATAGAATCGATACAATAATATCTAAATAAAAATTTAAACCAAAAGAAACCCTAGTGACGAAGTTAGCTACACAAAGGTAGAACACAAGTTCATCAGCTGCAGCACAGATGCTTGGCAACCATGCGTCAGATTCTTACAGGAAATAGCCCCAGTGGATACGTCTGAAATTGTATATTAGAAAAGGGGTTAAAATCATCTCAACTCATGACATCGGACGTCTGCAGCATGAGGGGTTTATTAACAGCCGATTGAACAAAGAGGAAATGAGTTGGCGTGCAATTGAAGCTCAAAGAAGGCGATTGATTATATTGTGACAGAGGTCGGATAGTTCTTTGGTAATGGATTTTTATATTTTGCCTAACCAGAAATACCATTCATCCAGTACAGGGATAGCGCATCAAACTAGATCGAGCTATGTACCGGTTACCTATAAAAGAGGGCCGAAACGTGATAGTCAGGACATCTAGAATGATGAAGAGCGAGGAAAGGTAATGAACTGAATGCGGAGATGCTTGTGCATTCATGACGCTAGGAGAATCAATCTCTTGCTCACCTTGCTATAATGGATGGTACGACGGTAGGGCGAGATTTAAGAATCAGGCACGAGGAACCATCCACCAAAATCATCATAATAATCTCTCTAGAAAGTCAAGCTTGTACATATTTGTTAGTTTGCTTTTATCTAGCATTTTGTACACTCTTTTACTTTAAATAAAATTTGGCTTAACAAAACAAAAGATGGATTGATGTGTTCGTGGAAAAGGAAAATGATCAGCCTTATCTATCGCTTCTTCTCGTCATGGAAACGCAAAAGAAGAGTCTCTCTCTCTCTCTCTCTCGAAGTCGAAGATAATGACCTGGAAGCAGGTTTCTTAGAGGCAAGTGAAATACCCACTAATAGTCAAAGTTCAATAGCTCCAAAGAAGAAGCAAAAGATGAAAGGCCCGAACTATGCAATGCAATAAACAAACCGAGTTGGAATTGTATTTTAAGGAATAACTCGAAGACACTGGTAGTACATGCTCTGTATTGGATTGGTGGAAAATGAATCAAATGAAATATCATGTCTGTTTGCTAGAATGGTAAGAGATATTTTAGCAATACCAATCACAACCGTGCCTTTAGAGGCTGCATTTAGCACAGGTGGAAGGGTACTTACTGTATTTGAAGTTTGATGGCACCTAAGACGACTGGGGTTTTAATATGTGCACATGATTAGTTCAAAGATAAGGATGAAATATTCTTTCATTGCAATGGGACGGAGGACCAGGATAGTTACTTAAGGTGATATTTTGTTTTAATCTATTTCTCTGTACTAAATCGCATACTTTCTAACTTAAATATGTATTGTTTTGTATGTTCATTTACTTTCGCAGAATTAGATAAAGGTTCAGAAGAGGAACACATGGTTGATGGGGATCTCATTCACAATGATCGACCCCGACCCGTCTGTTTACAACAGTTCATGAGACTCAGACCTGTGTTGACTTTGTCTACTCTGACTCATGTGTTGACTGTTGTGTTTTGTTGGTTATTTATTTTTTTGAAACTTTGACGTATATTTTGAATATTTATACATTAAAATGAAAATTAAAAAGGTTTTTAAAAAAATCTGAATTTTTGAATTCCGAACATCAATTTCAAATTATGAACCACAATACATAATGGAATCGAAAACCATAATTCCATCCCGAAATAATTCGGTTCAGAATCGAAAAATTGGCTATTCCGATTCTGAATTTTCGAATGTCCAGCCCTAGCTCAAAGTCACTCAAACGAGCTCGTCTAAGTAATGCATCATCAGTTTGACAAGCAATGCCCTAGGCTCAGGGACAACCAAGAAATTAAGCGGGTGTCAGGTTGGATGTGGTCAGGTCGAGTATGCACGTTCAGATGTTGTGGTAGAAACTGAAAGAGTTAAAACAAGTTGAACAACCGGTCTATAAGTTCACGAGATCAGAGATTTATCTGAATTTCAAAAGGTTGGGCAAATAATGTTGAGTTTTGAGTCGCACCATCGGTCTACAAGTTTTCGCGAATGCGGCGGCCATCCAAAGTTGTTGCGATCGTTTAATATAGACACAACTACAATTTTGTATCAATTGTCGACTTCTTTACAACCGAAACAAGAAGTTTCAATTTGGCTCTAATAATCCAACAAAATATTAAGCTATCAAAAATAATTATATTAAAGAACTGTAAAAAATATATTAAAATCTATCCAAAATAAATATGAAAATAAAGACCTATTTGAATTGATAAAGTGTCATCAATATTCTATGGTGCAGTGGTTACCACAATAGTATTTGAATTCAACAAGTAATGTTCGAATCCCGCTAGCATTTCAATATTTACTTTTGGTTTCTAAAATAAGAATTGAAAAGTAGCCAATGAGAATCGAATTCACAACAAAATGTTGAAGAGCATGATACTACCAACTGATCTAGGCAACCCTTATGGGTGCGTTTGGTAGCGGGCATGTGCTTGGTTTATGTCGGTTTTCCACCAGTAAACCGAGTTTAACCTATTGTGACAGGCGTTTGGTGCCCCGAGATTTTTTAACCCTACCCGAAGGTTTACTCCTTGGGCAGGGTTACAATCGGTCAAATTTCCTGATTTAAACCCTCGAAAATTCGAGGGTTTGCCAAAACCAATTCCAACCAATGATAACCGACTGAGTGAAATGACCAAAATAACCCTATTCCACCGAGAAATTACCAATAGACCAAGTATAAAAGATGATCTCAAAACACTTTCCCAAAACTTCATTTTTCATTCGTGAACCCTAGGCAGAGCACATGAATTGTTCTCATCTTCTCCAACTTGAAATTTAATCAAAGTCTGCTTCGATTATGATGTTCATTGTCAATCTCGTACGCTACGCTTGTTTAGTGTCTAATCTTTTGTGTTTTTTCATGCAGGATTTGGCAGCTTGAAAGTTGTTCCCGAAGCGATTACAGTGCATAGCAACTTATTTGGGTGAATTCTTGTTTCCTCCACTCGATTTCCATTATGTCACGAAGATTTTGCGTTCCATTTGTTAGTTTTCTTCGATTATTCATTCCTATTTTGTCTGTTTTGTCATTTTTTGCTGCCTGTTTCGTCAGTTTTTGCTGCCTGTGCATTCTATATTTTAACAATATGAGTTTTATGTTGTATCGATGAATTTATTATTCTTTGTTGTTGGTTTTTTGTTTACCATAATGAATCGTAAATGCATGGATATGATGTACCAAAAAATCTGCGGTTGGCATTGTGCAGCTAGAGTAGAGATGTCTGAAACTATGCAGCTAGTATGCTCTTTCCTGTGCTTTGTGACTGTTGTTATTCGATTGATGAGCATTTTCATTGACATGCCAGAACTGGATAATGTTCAGTTGAGCCAATCATCATTGCGCAAGCGCAAGCGTGACAGAAATGCTGCACCGAAGTATTTAATATTAGATAAAATTTCTGAAAGATTGTCGTTTATAGAGCGAATTACACAAGAATCAAACAGGGAATGTTTTAAGAATCTGAGGATGTCTCGAACAGCTTTTGAGGAGTTGTGCAGACTCTTGCGAGATAGATGTGGTCTGACAGATGATAGGTATGTTTCTGTGGCTAAGAAAGTCGCTATTTTCCTTCACACCCTGTCCCATCATCAGATGAATAGGGTATGTGGAACGCATACAATCAGTCAATCTCACTCCTGGTTGGGGTCAATTTAAAGATAACTTGGCTCTTGAGCAATGGCAGGATTACTCAAATGCCCAAGGCAATTGATCACAATACTCCAAAATGTTTTGAAGTACTGTGTGTATTCTTTGTAACGTGTTTGTTGAATGTTCGAGTCATTTGTAATGTGTTTTGTTGTGAGTACTTCATATGTTTTGTTGAACCGCATCGTGTGACATTAGATTTGAATTTCAATGGTATTGTTTGTTTCACTACTTTGACATATGGCCTTTTTTATTACAAACCTCAGCTACTAATGATGACACTTGTTTTGTTGGTGATAAATGGACTCTAGCAATGACATTGACGAGGTTACATCAGCTCAACTTGATGATGATGCTCCGCCTACTCGTAGGCAAAGGTCAAGCGTAAGGGAACCGTTTAAAAAGCCCAAACCGTCAAAGGTAGATAATGTTAAGGAAGAGCCAGAGTCAGAGACATCGAACAGGTGGAAGCTCTATTGGTCCCCTCTTGAAGAGAGGACCCTCTTAAACGTGTTAGGTGACCTTACTCGTGAAGGATGGAAAGTGGGACAAGGATGGAAGCGTGGGCCCACGAGAAGGCTGCACAGAGGATGAAGAAGAT
>JAOWBN010013289.1:0-10900 GCA_028565015.1 Pinguicula moranensis
GGTCCATCTTGGCTCCAATGCGTACAAGCAAGCCAGCATGCTTCTAGCCTTGTTCGCCGGCGGTGATGGATACAGGGTGGAGGAGAACAATGGCTGCCTAATGTTGGGTTGGCACACACGGCCACTGATTGCAACCTCAGCTTGGAAATTAAGCAAGAATCACTAGAAAGTTTTTCCAAATCTCTTGGTAATCTTATCTGTTAAGCTGTGCGTATGGTATAAATGCCAATTTGCAGAGTTTCTTTCTTCCCCATCAATTTTTCATTTTCATTCCTGCTTTCATTGTTCATCTTTTCTAAATGAAGCCCGTTTTGTTCTTTTGATCTATGGTGGACTGGAGAGTGGAGAGGAGACTTACACTTGCTGAGAGGTGTAGTGTAGGTGGAGAAGTTGTCCATTTAATTTTACGTGTTTTTTTCAGAATAAAAGGATGCACTCTGTTTTTGGGGGATTCTTGAAGATGATGTGAATAAAAAGAGTTGCTTGCTTTGAATGCACACCAATCCAATGGATTTGGAAACTTTACGAAGTGGGGTTTTGAGGAATTTTAATTAGTACGAGGACTATCTTACTATACACACGCAATTATTAGATGGATGGTTAGAATCAATGACTTGAGTTGAGCTATAAAAACCATGTGAAATTATTAATGGAGGTGGATGTCAAAACCGGAGAACACTAAATGATGAGTTGGAACAAACAGTATACAACCTCAATAACTAGCATCACATTATAAGGTTCGAAACTATTGTATCCCGGATTAAGAACACAAATAAATTCAACTTATAAGGGTTTAATGAAAGTAACTTATATCCACCTTATAAGTTGTTCTACATGGGCTCAAAGCCGTTCTTACTAGCATGGCTACTAGATTCGATCCGAACTAGTATAACTTAACAATCCAAAAAAAGATTCAAAGTCTTTTGATACCTTGAATCACACAAGCCCAACTATTGAAATTGATAATGGACACACGAGTCTATTACACGATCATATGAAAATTGATAATTGAGTTTTGGGCCCATGTTGTCGATAGTTGTGTTACAAACCTACATTATGAAAAGTAAATCTCAACATTCATTGCCCAGTTGGACTTGAGAGTGAATGTTAGAGTTTAATATCTCATGGTCGATTAGAATCACAAATAAATCAAACCTACAAGAAAATATGATGTTATAATCAATTACATTGATATTAATATTTTAATGATAATAACCCATATTCACCTTATATTGGCTTACACCGATCGCACATAGGGCCATGCCTACTAGTGTTGGGCTGCAAAATTCTTTACAATAGTAACCTTGGCCGTTAGGGGTGGACAAGAGCGAAGCTAGCCGATCCAACTTAATTGTTTTAAATTAAAATTTCAAATCTGTATCTTATTTTGTAATCGATTGTTAGACAAAATATGTAATATGTCTAATTGAATTAATTACCTAACATTAAGAATTCTAATCAGAGTAGGATTCTACTATCCTAATTAGGTGTAATTATTTGTTAATTACCTAATATTGAAAATTCTAAATAGAGTAGAACTCTACTATTCTAATTAGGTTTAAGCAATTATATAATTATAGGTTAATTACTAAACCCTAATCAATCCCTATAAATAGGGTATTCAGTACGTGGATTACAAAGAGACTCTGGTAGACCCTTGTTCGTGTTCATGATATAATCCGCCGAAAAATTATGGTTCTATACGCTTTCACATTACAGGTACGATTCATTATCGTATTTGTTCATTATTAGATACGTTGTAATTAGATCTACAGTGGTATCTGAGCATGTTTTGATATCTTATTATATTCACTATTGATTATGCTCGAACGGTTATTTGTAAATTTGTTCCATTTGAAACTATCAATTATATGATTATTCGATTATTTGATTGTTTCGATTTGCTACTAATCCTTCTTTATTCAAATAATGTTAACATCCGATTTGTTCCATGCTAACAAATAAACTGTCAATTTGTTTTGATTTGTTCCTTCTCATCCGAGTAACATGTGTCATCATCCCATTATTCGTTAACAAACAATAGAAGTTCCTGCAAACTATTTGGTTTAAATTTGAGACCACATGCTTTACAGAAGGGCTCTCAGCTCCTTCATTGCAGAACAGCCACACTACCTTTGATCTACCTTGGCTTGCCCATCGGGGCCAATCCACGGAGGGTAAAAATGTGGGATCCAGTCATCGATACAATCAAACAGAGAATCAAGAAATGGCAGAATAATCTGCTGTCATTCGCTGGAAGAGTAACCTTGATCAAATCTGTTTTGTCATGTTTGCCTACTTACTTCTTATCTTTGTTCAAGGTTCCAACACAGGTTATACAGGGAATCACAAAGCTGCTGGGGAACTTCTTATGGAAGACCAAGCAATCTCAGACCCGCCCTATACACTGGATCAGCTGGCATGACCTGTGCAAACCTACCCAAAAAGGAGGCCTAGGACTAAAAGACATACAGAGAACAAACAAAGCTCTTCTGGCTAAGTGGCTATGGCGCCTAAGATATGATCCTAACAGCTTGTGGTGCAGAGTGATTAGATCCAAATACCTCCACCCATCTGACCATCTCGGAGACTGGAGTTTAACCACTTCACCTAGCAACATGTCCAGTTATTGGACGGATATCTGGGCTGCTTCCAGAGAGCCTTGGCTAAACTCCAGGATCCATTTGCTCACAGGGAAAGGGGATAATACCTTGTTTTGGAATTACAATTGGACAGGGGATGGTTGTTTGGCTGTTCGTTTTGCTTCTCTATTCAGGTTAAGCTTCCAGAAACATGCTACCATGGAGGAAGCTGTTACTGAAACAGCCGGAGTTAGGCACTGGAATCTAATCTTCAGAAGACCTCTAAGAAGCACAGAACCTCTCATGTTAGCCGACCTAATGCAGCTTCTATCAACGGCAACCCCCACATCAACAGAACCGGATAGATGACGTTGGTCTGGTCATTTATCCGGCAGGTATACGACATCCTCTGCGTATAATCTTCTTGACACTAACACTGGCTTTACAGGTATTGTAGATACCGAAACAGCCGCAGCCTGGTGTAAGTTTTCGCCAAAGAAGGTGCAAATGTTCGCCTGGAGATGCCTGCTGCAGCGTATTCCCACAATTGATAATTTGCTCAGCTGAGGTATGATCATTTCTAGAGCTGAACAAAGATGTGTACACTGCGCCTTGACAAAAGAGACGGCAACACATCTGTTCCTATTGTGCTTGAATGCCTACGACCTCTGGGCAGCCACGTATGAATGGTTTGGCCTATGTTATGTGGGGCATAAGGAGTTCAAACAGCATTACCAATGCCACTTGGGCCTGATGCTTTCCAGGACATGGTTAAACATGTGGAAAACGGTGCGGGATGCGGTAATTTGGACTCTCTGGTTGGAACGTAACGCCATTCGTTTTGACGCCGAATCAGACCATATACCTGCAATTGAACGGATCAAACTGCAAACTTGGCAATGGCTATCAGCACACAAGGAAATCTTCACTGGGATTTCCATGGGAGACTGGTTCAGACACCCCCGCTTCTGCTGCCCTGCATCCTTCGCGCCAGATCTTTTGCTTTATCGATGACAATTCCAAAAGTTCTGATTTATTACTCTATTTTGTAGCCTCCAGAATAGCTTAGTTAGTGGATTAGTTATCCGTGAGGCGGCTCCAAGGCATTCTTTATGGCTGGAGCTCCCTTTCTATTCTGTACTCTTTTACAAATTTTAATACAAATCAATTACAAAAAAAAAAAAAAAAAGTTCCTGCGGATGAATTCTTTGTCATAAGATTATTTGTTAATCTGCGAAATGTTTCTAACTAAATTTCTCATCGTATACTTTTTCATCAGATTATTCGTTAATCTGCACATGAAGTTCTTTTGTCATCGGATAATGTTATTAACATGTGCCATGTTTATCCAACTAAATATAATATCTGTTATTCTAAATGTGTCACGTGTTTGATTTTATTCAGAATATTTATTAACTATGCGATAGTATTTTATTATTAATTATATGTAAATAATTTCGTGAAGATAATTATGTGTTAATTATTTTGTTACGAATATAAGCATGTCTATATTTATTCAATTTCATTTATGTGTTAAGTAAAATATCTAGTATGCATGATTAGGAATTATTTAATTTTATTTTGCTAAGTGCAATTAAAATTTTTAATTCTTAGCATACATGATTAAAAAATTAATTTAGTTTGCTTAGTGCAATTTAATTATTAGTATGCATAATTAGGAATTCATTTAATTTGCTTAGTCCAATTTAATTTTTAATTTTCATGATTAGGAATAATATGCTAAATACAATTTTAATTTCAAGCATGCTTATGTGAATTAAGAATTAATTTTATTAGAGAATGTGTTTCAAATTAATAAAATTAATGAATAAATAATTATTAACTATGTGTTAATAATTAAATTATGGTAATCAAAATCATATTATCATAATTATTTTGAATTTCAAAAGAAATTTTCATGAATCGTGCTCGTGAAGGGTTGTTTAAATCTAGTTTTTAAGTGGGGACTCTTATGACTTCACCAGACATTTGGACCCTTTACAAGGAATGATAACACTGTCTAGGCAATGATCACCGAAATTATAGTACGATATAAGTTACCTGGGTGCTTACCGAATTGATTAAGGATCACCTCTGAGCTAATTCAGTTTCTTTTGATAGTTTCAAAAAATTTCCTTTACCTATGTGTTAAAAGAAAATCAAATTGTTATACGTTAACAATTTATTTGTGCCAATTATTTTGGCTAGAAAAAATTAAAATCTCTATAGTAAAAATCACGGAATTGTTACAATTAACAATTATACGTGCCAATTCTTTTGGCTATATATGTTACTATGTATTTTTGCTTGAATTTATTTCAATACATGAAAGTTAGATTTTCCTAGAAATTTTTGGTTATGAAGGACGTGATGATTATGAGCCTAGCAAAGTTTTCGAACGTATAACTTAATCCAAAATTCTTCACAAAAAATCTAATTTTAAAATTGTGCCTAATGTCCTTCTTAAAATATACTTGCAGAAATGACATCCCCTACTGTAATAAACGAGCTCTCTTCCAATGAAAAGTTGACCGGATTGAACTATGACATCTGGTTTAGGAAGATTCAGTATCTCTTACACGAGAAAGACATTTTTGAGCATATAACCATGGAAGAACCCGCAAAAACTTTACCAACCTACGAAGCATGAGCCAAGAAGAATCACAATGTATGTTATGCAATGTTGTATTGCATGCATGACGACCTGATTGACACATACGATGCAGAGCCCACGGCCAAGTCCTTATGGGACAAACTCAAGGAGAAATACGGCCAAACATCCGGTATAAGGTTCCCTGCTTTATACCTGAATTGGCTTCAATACAAGATCAATTCGAGTTGACCTATACTTGAGCACCTCTGTATTATGAGTATCATGCTATGCGATGTCCAGGCTCGCAGGATCGATATTTCTGAGTTTGAACAGGTGAATAATGTGATCCATCTACCTGATGAAAGGGAAGACAAACGATGGACTCCTTCCAAAACTCTAATGAATTTTGACATGAACATCAAGACATTCACTGCCATAAATCCAAACATCTTGAGCTTGAAGACGAGAGCCTACGAGCTTTCGTACCTTCTGCCAAAGTTCTTGTTACTCATGGGGGAAACCCTAAGAGGAACAAAAAATTTGGTAAGTCAGCGAATAAGACTCACAAATTTGTTTAAAAAAAGAAAATCACTAAACAACCCAAAAAATATGGCACGTGTGAAATGATATAACTACGAAAAGAAAGATCACTACTCTCGAGACTGTTTCAAGCCTAAAAAGGTACCTTACTCTCCAAATAACTTAAAATTAAGCGTTTGCTCACATGTATTAGTTGCTAACTCCTTTCTTGAATTGATTGTTGATTCAAGAGCATCCCAACACGTAGTGAATGACCGTGCTAGATTTGTCGAGTTTCATCGTCGTGGCACCAGAACACGAAGCGTAACCATGGAGAATGGCAGTGAAGAGTATGTTATCGATATTGGCACCTACAAAGTTCAATTTCGTTGCGGGAACACATTGCTGTTACATAACACAATCTATGTGCCAAGAGTCTGTTGTTGCTTAGTTTAAGTTGTTTCTTTGCTACAATTAGGTTTTTCATTTAATTTTCGTCTTTGTGGATTGAAAATAGAGTACGACAATGATGTATTTGGTCACGGCTCATACAAACATTGTTTTTTGCGTTCTTGATTTGGATGATATTTATAACGATTCAAATAATTCATCCCTTGCTTTAGTTTCCAACAGTGACACAAAATCTGAATCTATTAAATGACATCCTAGACTTGCTAAGTGCGGTCTATTAAATAGACATACTAAGTGCGGTCTATTAAACCAACTCACTAAGGCTAAGCAGGTTGTGTGTGAACCTTGCTTAGCTCACAAGGTTAGCAATAAGCCTTTGGATAAGGCTTCTCGAACCTCAAGTCCATTGGATTTAATTCATTCACATTTGCAAACCCATGAGCGTGAAAGCATGTCGTAGGATTTCTTATTTCATCACCTTCATAGGCAATTATTCGTGTTTCAGACACGTGTATCTATTGTTTCATCGCCACAAAGCACTTGATGTGTTCAAACACTACATAGCAGAAGTAGAGAACACGTTGGACAAAAGAGTCAAGATTCTTCGAACCGAATGCGGTTGCAAATACCCTTATGCTCTGTTCAAAGGGTATAGTGATAAAAAGGACAAAGTAAGGTAACTTACCATTCCTTATACCCTGCAACAAAACGGTATTGTAGAACATAGGAATCGTACTCTGTTTGATATGGTTAGGTCTATGATGGTGCAAATCAGCCTATCCATTAATTTCTGAGGAGATGTAATGTTCTCGGTAACATACATCCTCAATAGACTACCAAGTAACAGTGTACCCACCACATATGACTTATGGAATGGAAGAAAGTAAATCTTGGACCATATGTGACCATAGGGTTGGGCGGGATATGCGCTCAACCCCATGAAAGGCTTAGTCCAAGAGAAACAAAGAATGTGTTTATTCGATACTCCGAACATTCAAAAGAATATATAATATTCAGTGAACAACCGAATGGAGGCATGGCTAAAATTGACCGTCGCATTGTCAAATTCCTAGATGATTAATTCCCAACTATTAGAGAAATAAAATAGAATGATTAGTTGTATCAGTTGCAACAAGATTCATTATTGTACTTGTTTATTTTTATATTCATTCTAACTAGATCTACACCGATAATCCGTACTCCGCCCAATTGTTGGCATGTTAAGACTTGCTGACTTGAGATATTTGTCTATGGTTGAAACTAAGGTCACAAAAATTACACAACCCGGACGGATTGTATTAATGGTAAAGACCGAGACCATTAGGCTTGCCTAGAGGTCTTGTGTTCGAATCTCCGTTGGAACAATGCGAATTTCCCACTGTAGACAATGCGTCAGGGCCACGTTCCACAAGCGCTGATTAGAACCGCCCGTGTTTGATCGATCCATGGGTTTTGTAGGCACTGATCCATGGGTCCGAAAATTAATTGGTTAGGACATACGTGTAAACTAAAAAAGGTCACGAAAATTACACTCTGAAAGTGCAGAACTCGCCACTTTCATGTGATATAACTTGGTACACGTGCGGCTCAACACTTTTGACTACTAACGAGTTGTTCCAATTTGGTCTCCAAATAAATAAATAAAAAATGATGGGTGAAAAAGATTCCAAGTTGACATAAAGCTAACACCTCAGTTTTCTTTTTCTTCTTCTACAATCTCTTGAATCATGATATACAATCACTAATGACGCTTGCTAAGTCGCTAATTGCGATAAGGACATAGATTAGGTTAGAGTTTTCAATCCTTCAATGCTACTCAATTATGCAATTCAATTGATATTTCTTTATCAAACCAAATCAAACATACCCAGTATATCCCGCCCGTAAGTAGGGTCGGAGGAGGTTCGTACTTTATATCTAAAGAGACTATTTTCGTGGAGACCCCAAACTCAAAAATAAATACTGGAGAATTGCTTCTCCAGGGTATCGATCCCTTAACCTCATGATTATGAGGTCAGACTTACTACTTGAGTTAACAAGAATTAATTGAATTGATATTTCTTTCGGAGCTATAATTTTGCCCCCCACTAGTTCAATTAAATGACGACGCGCCATTTCATGTCAACAAACTATCCTAACCTTTTTTTTTTTAATCTTTTGTGTATTCTCCTTTTCAGATTATACCTAAGTATTTTTATTCCTTAATGAAAAAATAAAAAGACGAAAATGTTCCTTTGCATTTGGACAACTATATATAACAAATTAAATGGAGGTATGTTGTTAATGGACTGACTTCAAAATCTCCATTTATGTATTATATTTTGAAAGGTGTAAGAATGCGGTAATTAATATTAGACCTGAGCAGCAGATACGAAAATTCTGCGCCCGCTCGCGCCCGCATCCGTCAATCTTGTGTTCGCATGGAATGCGGACGAAAAATTGCATTCCGCAAATTTATGCGAGCGGAATGCAGATAAAAAATTACGTTTCGTAAATTTATGCGGACGGAATACGAAAATAAGATTTTTTGCTTTGAGGAATCTATATCCGCCATCATAAATTATTTTTATATATTTATATTTATTTAAATACAAAATATATGCAGGCAGATTCCACAGGGTTCCGCATCCTGCCCACAATTTTCATTTGTTTATTTTTCTATAGGCATTTGTACTTATCATCCACCCCGCCTGCGAAATTTCGCGGAGCGGGCGAATGCGAAACAATATCTTTCGTGGGCGGATGCGGAATAGATGCTTTGGTTCCGCATCCTTCGTGGGTGGAATGCAGTACGAGCTGTTCTGATTTGCCTGCTCCAATGCCCACCTCTAATTAATATGTTGTTGTAATTCTTTTGACAAAAGACATACTTCTAATAAAATAATTAAATTTCCAAATAAAAAATGAAAGTATATCTCGAGCAAGTAACATGGATAGAGAAGCCAAGTCATACTAAAACTACATATAAATTATAATCTTAATCTTTTGTTCTAATTCTGTATTTATTTTATTCCCTTACGCTATCAAGTCTAAACACCACCTGATTCTCGGTCAAAGTCGAGTTAGTAAGATATTTTTTTTTGAAAGGGAATTAAATAAGATATTAGTTGGTGCTTACAAAAACGATGAGATAATGGGCAACTGGCAAGTCAATGTACATGTTCGAGAGACGTTGATTTGGGATTTGGGAATGGACGGCAGAGGGAATTTCAACAGTACACACAAGTAGTAGTATAAATATTTAATGAATAAAAAAATTAAGAAAATGATTCTACTTGTTGCATGTTTCAATTTGTCAACATCACTTTTTTTTGGTAATTAATTTGTCAACATCACTCGTGGGGATGGAAGGGAAAGAAATCCACTTTCTTCTTTCTCCCGTATTTATGAAATCTTATCTTAAACTTTGACTTTGTTATATATTTTTATTTTAATTTCGTCCACAAAAAAATATGCAACATCAATCTTTGATAATACATTTTCTATTTACTGGTCTCATGATTCTCACCAGAAAACTCATCCAAGTCAAAATTTCTGCCGAAAGTCTACATGGTAAACATTCTTGCTCTTTGATTTTCGATGTATTGGATTCACTATCCATCGTTGCTAACTCAAAAGGTTCACGGAACGTATTTAAATGGGTAAGCAAATACAAAGGTTATAATAATAATAATAATAATAATAATAATAATAATAATAATAATAATAAAATCTTATCTTTTCTGACGAGTTGATATACATGAAATTAAATACCCCTCCCCTCATACCTTCTGTTGTCACACCCAGATCTATGCATGGGTCCACACTCTTGTACCACTACCTGAAAGTCTAATCGAAATCATACTGGGGTGTGGTGTTATCCCAAAAGATTGTTGTATTATAATATGGATTGAACTTTATATCTCATGCTTGCTTTTAAAAAATTCAAAGTCTAAGCCCATGTTTTGCGAATTATTTTTAAAATTATAATTTAATTTTAATTATCTTTTTTTAAAAAATAACTCTTCATTTTTTCAAAAAAAATTATTATAATCCAATTATAAGCATAATAGGATCTGCGCAAAACACTCCGTAAGTTCTTCACCATTAAGCTAATTCTTCCGGGTTAAAAAATGAACCTAATTTGTAAGGTCAATGTTTTAGGGGTTGATATTTATTTAGGCTCAATCTCACACATGGGTGATGACATAGTGAAATGTGGGTCATATATCCTAAAATCGTTAGAACATATCTTACAAATAAGTGAAATGAAATCCGTACGTTTGTGCGAAAGCGGTTTAGATCGTAATCCTTCCGATTGATTATATCACGAACATAATCAGAGGCTATAAAAGTCCCGATGAATTGACGAACTCAAATATCTTTTTCGAAGATGGCGAGACAACAATTTGAGAGTATTTTATCTGGGTCTCAACACATGAGTTTTTGCAATTTCGTTGTATAGAATAGGTGCCAGAATTACCTATGTAAATCCTAATACATAATTAGGATTAATTAGCACTTAATTGCATTAATACAAATTAAAGATTTGAAAAATGTTTTATAACGTTTTTCAAACAACTCTCACTCGGCTACATAAGCCGTAATACAAATTTTTAAATCTCTCTCGATGCTTCATACGAGAAGTAAGTCGTGCGACCAAAAGTAACTAGCAGTGTCATATTAAGTTACCATCTAACTAACATGACATTTTCAAGGTAACGGTACCCCAAATCTTATTTGCATCACCGATAGCTACGTATCCCTTTAAGCTATACAATATTTGATTACATACACAATGTAATCGCCCGGGCAA
>JAOWBN010013300.1:0-10900 GCA_028565015.1 Pinguicula moranensis
TCATCAATTGGCGCATCATAGTAGCCATTTGTTCAAGGGTAGTTGTTGAAGGTGTTTCCTCCTCTGTAGAGTGATTTGCAGACTTGTCTTTAAGAGATATGTTGTGTACCTTCAAAGAAAAAGGTTAGTCTAAAATAAACTCACCACTCCCTCACGTGTATACACTCAAAGATGATCATAAAATCACTCGTGTATCACTCAATTTGGCTTTTTCCCTCTCTTGACCCTCACCACTCTTCCTTTTTCCTCTCAAGTGTTCTCATTGTGGTTTTAGTCAATCTCCAACTCAAACCTTTTCCTCAAGCCAATATCAATCCAGGATGGACTGTAAATTGTTCAAGATGAGATTTATTGAAGAAGAACTGTCCTTTTAGGGACTGAAAAAGGGCAGCGGTCTCGGGTTTGAGTATGAAGAACTCAACTCTTGACAACTCTATAAGACTTCAAACAAATCAAAAGGACTCAACTAGAATAGATCTATTGCTGGTTGAACCAATTTTGATGAAGCGCTATTTTTAGGATCTTGGATTTCTTTCCTTTTTTTAGTCAGATCCCCTTGCTCCTGCTTTTGAAATCGATTTTTTTTGGTTTTTTTAACAATTTTTTTTTGAATAACCAACAAGGTTACAACTAAAAAATTCAAAAAACAATACCGAATGTAAAGATATATCTATCAAACAATTTCGACCTCAAAGCTACCAATGAGCTAAGCAACCTAAACGTGTATGATAGGGGAAAAATGTCCTAAACCTGGCTCTGATACCAAATGATATGAATCTTTGGCAAACTTGTGACAAAACCCTAAACCAATTGGATGATTCAAACACACAAACTAAAAGGGACGAGTTTGTAGTCTTTTTACCTGAAGACAACTAAAGATAAGTCAGAAACTAGTTTAAAATCAAAAGAGAATACTTCTTACATTTTAATCAAAAAAAGTAATGTGTTTGAGAGCTGGGGTCGTGCACCCTTTTGTAGGGAGAAGGGGGCACGAGTTCTCCATGCAGTTAGGTCTCTAATTAACTAAACAAGACTAGGAAATAACCTACTATAGATAAACATAAAAAGAATAGTCTAATCAAATTAGTATCCCATGAGATTTGGACTTTTGATGGCAAAGCCTTTTTCACTCCAACTCCTCCTGTCCTGCACGTGTAGGACTCCTTTGTGAAGAAGGTGTCTTCAATTTGTAGTCAAGTGTTTTCAATTTGTTGGACTCTTCTTTTGTGGACAAGGTGTTTTCAATTTGTAGATTTTCGAAATTGAGCCATGGCTTCATGTTGATACATGACTTGAAGAAGAATGATGGGTTGGGCAGCCTTATCCAATGGTCCATGGGCCCACTTACGGTAGATGGGCCGTGGGATCCTTCTTGTGCTCCTTGGGCCCTAATTTCTTGGATCAATAATCTTAAAGCCTCTTTAAATCTCTTGGCTCTTAGGCGTGTAATTGGGCCTTCTTGAAGCTTTAATGGATCACTCCTCTCAAGCTCATTCACGTGATTCACGCCATCATTAGGCTCTTCAACGGGTTGCTTGTAGATGCCTCTTTCATGGACGGGCTAGGTACAACTTGGGTTGTATCATTATATTATCATGGATGTTTAATATCTAAATAATTATGAACTTGCCTCCTCTTTATGACTTGAAACATCTAATATTGAGAAAAATGAATTTTTATCAGGTGGCTTTAAAATATGGAAATGCATGGAGAGTATTCTACGTAATTTATTGGTTTTAATCATCAGAAACACACATACAAGATAATAAATTTGTTTATCCTTCTTCTACATAGGAATTCCTCTATGTAGCTCATATTTGTTAACTATGTTGGTATTTCTTCCAATATGAGTTTCTTTGCCAGTCTGAACTTGAAAACCTAGCATTTATGTATATGGACCACCCACAAGATCATTCTAAGGTAAAGAGAAGAATAGCATAACTTTATATTGAGCATGAAAAGGATCTTAGGAAGTGATTTGCTTATTCTGTGAACTATTTATTGTAGTGGAAATAGTTTCCTGTACCAATAGATTTGTGCTGTGTATGTTTTGTGCTAACCACTTTGCAGATCCAAAATGTTGAAATCATTGTCTATTGTATGCTTCTGCTACATATGCATAATTATTGGCGAGTTAGTAACTGTTGTGGCTCTGATCCGATTAGGCAAATTAAATCTTGATGAGGGTAATTGAGGATGATCAATTATTAGAACTTATGACTGTGAAAAGTGAAAAGTGAGAACTGAAGTTGGGCTTGTGTACGAGGAACCATATAGGTAAGTAACAAATCTACTACTTGGTTAATTTGAAGTGTCCATTGCTACTTTTAGATGGAACATCATCGAGGACGAGTAGCATCCTTAGTAGATGAAGCAGCATCTCGTCACATTCAAGAGTCACCTACAATTGATGAGATGCAAGAAGAATTTGATCAAGCAGGTTCTCCAGCCATGAAGAAAAGAAAGGTATGTTCCAAGGTGTGGGAACACTTTGATTTAATGCCTGCGATCGAAGGTGTGGTAGAGACAAATGCACAGTGCAAACATTGTAAAAAATTTGTTCCATATCACTCTAAAGGGAATGGGACTTCGCGTATGTGGGCACATGTTGAGAGATGTCAGAGGTTACAAAGGATAAACAACACTTAATTCCTTTCAAAACGAAGATCTGAAGATGACATACGATGCATCCTCTACCGTGGGAAAAGAAAAATGAGTTGTGAAGTTGGATGCATACGATGAAAAGAAAGTTCAAAAGGCGTTAGCGTAGTTCATCATTGAGGATGAGCTACCCTTCATGATTTTGAAGAGGTTAGGGTTCATTAAGTTGATCAAGGTGTTTGAACCTCGGTTCAAGATGATTTCTAGGTGGATTGTTGCACGAGACTGCATGGAGGTCTGCCTTTCGGAGTTGAGTCAATTGAGGACACAAATATTGGAGTTGTGTTCGAGGGTTTCCATGACCACGGACAAATAGACATTGGTGCAGAACATCACATACATGTGTCTCAAAAAATATTCCATTGACACACATTGACAGTTGTACAGAAGAATGCTTGGGTTTCCGAAGATTACCAATCACCAAGGTAAATCACTTTCGAAGGATCTGGAAAAGGTAATGCTCGGCTAGGGACTTGATAAGGTTCTAACCATCACTATCGACAATGCATCAAATGTTTGGATTATTTGATACAGCTAAAGAAGTTTGGGGGTCGAGTAGGTGGATTGCTTGGGCAACGCAACTTACATATGAGATGTGTTGCACACATCTTGAACTTGTTGTGTAGGATAGGCTGAAAGAGATCAATCATTCTGTACAAAAGATGAGACAGATGGTGAAGTATGTTAAATATTCACCTCAACAAGAAGATGCATTCAAGAAATGTGTAGAAGCCAAAAGCTTAGAAGCAAATGGTTTTCTACAAATGAATGTCTGCACAAGGTGGAATTTCACCTATATTGTGTTGATTTCTATGGAGAAACATCAGGATGCATTCGAAGAGCTACTAGATATGGATGATGGAACTTGGTGGGGTATTTGACGAAGGTTAGAGACGGAACAAAGACGGTAGTGTGGGTGCCTACAAATTACGATTGGGATTGTATCAACAAATTTATTATTTTCCTGAAATTATTTTATGAAGCAACCTTGACTTTTTCCGCCTCCAAGATTTACATTGCACACCTCTTTTTCAAGGAGTTGGCCAATATAAAGACGCGATTAGATAATTTTGCGATGAACTATGATGATAGCTTCAGAGTGATGGCCAGGAGAATGCAGGTCAAGTTTAATAAATATTGGGGAGAACTTACAGTGGAGGACCCGAAGCTCAGGCTAAATAGGTACTATTCTTACCTTACCGAATGTTTTTATTGCTTTTTTGTATGCATAGGTACTTACTGTTATTCATCTTGAATATGAACAAGTACTTATTTATCACTACTGTTCTTGAACCGAAGTATAAGCTTGGTTGGTTTGAGTATTGGTTTAGTCGAAATATGAGCAATGATGCCAGTAGCGACGCTCTTGTGTTAGTTAAGAAAATTGTAGAAGATATTTTGATGAGTGCAATTTATACATGATAGATCTTCTACCAGACAAGGTTGGGTGGGAAATAGTTCAACAGACCAGGTATCAGATGACTTTGATGATTTCATGGCCAAAAAAATGCAATTGAACCAATACTTTGAGTTGGATAGGTATCTCATAGAAAGAAATGAGTCTTCAACATTTGGTGAAAAGTGAATGAATCCAAGTATCTTGTACTTGCTAAAATGGCACCTAACGTTCTTGTCATTCCCATCACAACCGTGCCTTGAATTGGTTATCGGAACGAGAGGTCGAGTTCTAACTATTTTTAGAAGCTCATTGACGTCAAAGACGACTGAGGGTTTGATTTGTATTTAGAATTGGCCGAAAGAAACACCGAGATATTTTATCATTACGATGGGATAGAGAATCTGGAGACGTATCTACTTGGCAGAGGTGATAACTATTTTATTTTGAATCTATTTACGTCTTACTTAATTGTTTGCTCTCTTTAAATACATACATATTATGCGGAGATGGAAGCAAATTCCGGGAACATACAACCTACATATATGTTATCACGATTATGCTAACTGCAGTTAAACTTAAACTATCTACATCTTGGATTCAGAAATCAGAACTATGATTTGAACTTATTCTTTGGGTTTGTTGTGCATTAAACCGAACTGTTATGATTAGATTTATCTATTTGTTGATACATTGAAATGCATGCTTGAAAATTATTGTATCATTCTGGTATGTTCAATCATGTTTCATATTGGAACAAGTTTTTTTTTTATTAATTATAACTGCAGAAGGAATGTTGTCATTTTTTAAACAAAATAATGTCATATACTTACTGATTCTTAATTTGAAATATCATTTTTAATGAAAAACCTGTACAATTATGTTTAAGGTTTTGGATATGACACCCTAAACTTTAAAGCCTATAACCAAAGAAAATAAATATATATGTGTATTCGTTTATCAGTAAAATACCAAAATCGTACCTGAAACCGAAAAATTGAAAATATTGGGGTTTTCAGTTTTTTGGTACGGTTTCAGTAATGATATCCTGTTACCGTATAATTTTGGTACAAGATCGGAAATGACCATCACCAATCCCGAAACCGTTTGTTGAGGTACCGAATGAAAATTTTATAAAGCTTAGGAAAAATGTTCGAGATAATTTTCATAAACAGATTGTAGCCCCCCCAAGTATTTTTAAAAAAAAATGTCTATCCATCTTTTTAACAAAAAAAATGTCATTTCACCTCCTACAAATTTTACTTTACACTTTGTCTCCAATAATATTGTTTTTAGTTTTTATACTTAGGGGCAATCAAGAATTTATATTGAAGATAAAGAGACATTTTTATTGCAAGTCTCCTCTCTTTACTACTTTTTTGTTGTGTGCAAATCTTCCTACTCATTCCAATGAAGTTGATGTATCTAGCCACTTTTTTTTCTATATGAAATAGCTAATATAAACAAAAGTTAGGTGCCTTTATGTGACACCCAAAACCTGTACAAATTGTCACCCCCACCCTTTATTTCTTTCTATGCTTGCTGCCAGATTGTGGTTAAGGGATTATGCCCAGTACCTCAGGTCACTTGATTTTTCACCCGCCACTAGATACACCATCAACTTATCCGCACTCAATTTTCCTCATCTGCTGGTCCATGGATGTTTCTGGTTGCCCACTAAATCATCTGTCATCTTATCAATAGACATCAGTCAAGGTGCAGGTCCATGGTTGTGGCATTTGGAAACCAATAGTCCCTCGGCATTGTCCATATCCACTGTAATCCAAAAACTAGAACGGATCTAATATTGAATATAACGGTAACAAAACAATACAGTAAATGTTACCTGTTGCAGAAGCATGATAACTGGATCGGGTGTCCGGATAACGAGTCTACCAGAGTCTCGTTAGGTTTCCACGAATCAAATCTAAGCCTCTCGGGTGGATAGGCAGACAGAGAAATCTCGTATATTTTGTGTTGTTCAATATCTCGAATGAATAAGCGCGTAGCCTATTTATAGGAGTGGAAGCACTGTTCAAATGACAACTACTATTCATTTTGACGGCTACTATTCATTTGAACGGCTACTGTTCAAAAAACAGTTATTTTGTCTTTTTTTTTCCAACATCCACTATCAACCTTAGACCTAAGTCTCAGCTTATGAAGCCTCTATAAATAAGGGTTGGGGTGTTAGAGAGGTGAAAGTATCTACTCTGTCGAGATCTCTTGCATTGCCATATGTTTCTTTTTTAGTCTAATCAATGCTCATGTTTGGAAAGCCCATTTCTCTAGCCTTAAATGTTCCTTGATTGTTCTGGGGAGCTGATCACATTTCCAAATAGTTTGTGTGTCCAGCAGCACCTTTCTTTGCCAATATATCAGCTATGTGGTTGCCATCTCTCAGCTGGTGCATGATAAATACTCTAGCTCCTTCTTGCATCTTCTTGAATTTCTTCCAGTAATCACAGAGGTAACAGGGACTACATTGGTTTTATTTAAACTAGTGTACCAAAAGTGAGAGTCTGTTTCTTGGATTATGTTTTTCCATCCTTGTTCCATACAGATCTGCAGCCCTGCAGTAGCATCCTAGAGTTCCGTACTATTATTTATACATACGTCAAAATTGATGGAGTAAGCAGCCAGGCACTCCCCATGTGCATCTCTGATGATACTTCCTCCCCCATATGAACCAGGGTTACCATAGCACCTACTATCAAAATTCAATTTGACTCTTCCTGGGGGGCGGCTTCCTCCATTGTACCAGTTTAATTCTCCCTGCCCTGCTCCCCTTGACCTTGAGATTAAGGTGGCTCAACAACCTATTATCATGTATTTTCATTTTAAAACTCACATTAGGAAGATCAAGTAAATCATAGTTAATATTTCTTACTTCCATCCATGTTTGATCTGTCGTTTTTTCACCCATTCCTTAAATCTAGCCGTGCATTTATGATTCCATAAGCACCAGGTTATAACTTCAAGTATAGCTTTGAACAGAAAGCCTTGAAGGCTAGCTATGGTTCCCATAATTATCCACTGTTGTAGCCTAGCTTTTCAACTTGAAGGATTTTCAAAATCTGCTTCTAAGATGTTAGCAGCCTTGTCCCATATGCATGTGCTAGCTCTCCCTGCGACAAGATGTGATCCAAAGTTTCTTGTTTTTTGCTCTGGTAACACTGACATGCAGAGACCAGACTTATCCCTTTCTTCAAAACTTGGTCATCAGTTGGCAAACATCTATGCCAGGCCTTCCATACGCATGGTGATATTTTGTAGGTAAGTGTTTAGACCATATCTGAGATGCTACTTATATCTCCTCAACTATGTCTCTAGTACCTTTCCATGCCGATTATAAGGTGAACTTTCCATCTTTTTCTGGAATCCATATAATTTTGTCAGGCCATGCATCGAATCTTGGTGTTTTTTGAGTGAGTATCTCTCCTGTCAGCTCTCCCAAATGTTTGAGTCAGTTTGTTTCTGTTCCACTGCCCATCTCTGGTAAAGTCCAGCACAATATCATTCTTGTTTATTACCTGATTCACCCTGATGGCTAACAGACCCATGGACATCCACTTATCGAACCAAAAATTAAAGTTTTCATCCCTAATGATCACTTGCATGTTCCCAATCACCTCTGCCCGCATGGCCATAGCATATCTCCAAAATTTGGAATCTATTGGCCTATCACTACGCTCCAAAAGATGTTCTTTTTGGTTGTATTTTGCATTAAAGAATTTTGCCCAAAGATTGTTCTCTGTGATCAGTCTATAACATATCTTCATGCCTAAAGATTTTTGAATCTTTATAAGATCCCTTTTTCCAATCCCCCCCCCCCCCCTTCTCCAGCTGGTTTGTAGAGCAAGTTCCACCTTCTCCAATGGATCCTCTTTTTTCTTTCCTTTTCTTCCCAAAAGAAATCTGCCATGAGTCCTCTAATCTCCTTTTGGATGTATCTAGCCACTTGTGTTGCGATTGTGTTATTTTTGGGGGGGATAACCATAGTGTCTTAAACTATTTTTGGCTCGACTAATTCATGGGATCCATGCAAAGCGACCCCTTCACATGATCAAATAAAGCTCAAGAATTTGGCTTTATTCATTGTTCTTGGCTATGGTTGGCGTTATTTTATCATGTAATTTTATTTTATTTGACCATGGGTGTTCATATTTTAAGAGTACCAATGCATAGATTTGAAGATTTGATTGACCATCCCTCTTTGGTTGATTTCTTACTGGTAAACAACACACATTGTAAATTATCACAGCATGGGAAATGAAGCAAGTGCAATAGCTTACAAATGAAGGGGAACCTCTGTTATTTGCCCATTTGTATGCTCTTCTTACCCACACCATGTTGTGATCAGACTCAATGTATATTGTTTATCGGTAAGAAATGAACCAAAAAGATTGACCAATAAAAATTTTCAAATATATGTGTTTTTGTCTTTTTTTTTTTCACATTATGATTCTAGGGAGGTGGAAATATATTCTAATTTCTAATCATTCAAAAAAAGTTGTGGTCGTATTGTAGCTAAGCCATCAGTATTAAAATTTCCAGAATTGAGTAATCTTGAATTTACCGTGGAATGTAATTTCTCACCTTAAACTTGCGATTGCAATAAGGGATTTATAGTAAATCTTTTCAACTTAAAGTCTTCAACTATTCATTCATGCATCGCGCATGCCTTCCTTTATTTCAAGATGAATGAAAAGTAGGATATCTTTTGTCTTTTTGGTAATTATTATTATGTCCATGAAAAGTACAGTACATGTACCCTGCAAGCAGTGTCTTCTCCAACAAATCAAGTTTTCATTTTGATAAACTATGTTAGGAATTTGTCTAATATTAAATTTTTAGTATTTGATTTAAATTAATATTCTTCATAAGACTTCTAATAATATTAGAATTCATGCCTATAAATCTGAGATCCCTTAACTATTAGGTTGAGAAAAGATGTAGAAAAATGAGAGAGACTAGGTGAGAGAAAAATAGAGAGATGTGAGACTTGGGATGCAACTCTCTGTGTCTGCGGGTCTTGAGTGATTTTCTCAGTATCTTCTAATTATTCTCTTTGTCTCTGCTGTATCAAGATAATGTTATTTCTTAGTGAATTAATTCTCATATTCTCCCATGGATGTAGGCTTTAAGGCCGAATCACGTAAATCTTATATAGTTGTCTTGTTTTGTTGCTTCCGCTTTCACAAAATCTGGAATATTCTCCAACAAGTGGTATCAGATCTAGGTTGTGAGATTTGAGTTGCGTTTCAAGATCTGCAATAAAATTGAGATTTTAATGATTTGGGATGATATATTTGTGATGTCTGGGCACAAGATTTATTATAAAAAAAGGAAAGATTTTTGAGCAAATTTTCTGCATTTATAAGTGTTGCTGCTACTTTGACTGCTGGTTTCCAAAGATTGAGGACTCCGATTGTGATGATCTTGGTGTCGTTTGAAAACCCATTGAAATATGAACAAAGGCCTTGAATTGTTTTTGGTCATGTGTATTCGGGAAGGGTCCTGATTTCATCAAATTCGATGAAAATGTTGTTGTTTGCAAAATTTGGAAGCAGTCAAATTCGACCAACGATTGTCGGAGTTCTACAACTCTGATTGTGATGATTTTGGTGCCGCTAGAATGCCCATGGAATGACAAAGAGAATACATAAGGTATGGTGATCAATTATTCAATGTATGTGGCTAATTGTGCACAAAATCGTGTGCAAGTTTTGAGGTTTTGTTGGACAGATTTTGGATTCTTCAATTGGTTGAACTTTGAAGCAGTTTGTGATAATTTGTGTGTTCCAGTATATTTTGATATCCTTGTTTACTTGGAGTTGTAATTGGGATATCTTAGAGAACACTGTTAGCTGCTTGGTTTATCTTCTGGTTGGTATAACGCAATAACCTTTGTGGTTTGTGTCAAGTTTGCGAGTGACTGAGTCAAGATGAAGACAATCTTGACATTTCTATTAATAGATCTGATCTTGAGGAACAGAAAAATTGAAATTAGACAAGAACCCAATAAAAGCTTGGAATAAATGTTCAGATAGCTTGAAACCATGGTGGTTGATAAGTCATGAAGGCTTAAATGCTTTCGAGCTAGGGAAGGCTCGTGGAAGCTTGTGTACTATAGTAGATTGTGTATTGTGGTAGTTTGAGAACTTTTGGTAGCTTTTTAATAGTGGCTTGGAGTGTCGGCTAGTGTTCTAAAATCTATGATTCACTCTGATTGCAAGATTGAAAGTGGTGTGGATGAATTGAAGAAGAGATGTTCTCTTGGTGAAAAGTGTTCATTTGTGTTTGTAACCATGATCGTATTTTCAGCAAATACAAAGATTTTCTTTATGGTTAGAGAAGTGCGAGTACTTCTACTAATGTGAAGCATAATGGTCCCATGGGTATGACGATGATGTCCTCTTCTATTTGACAAGTTCAAGATGAACTTTTGAGATGTTCTCTTGGTGAAAAGTGTTCGTCTGTTTTGGTGACCATGATCGTCTTTTCAACCAATACCAAGATTTTCTGTATGGTTAGAGAAGTGCGAGTAATTCTACTAATGTGAAGCATAATGGTCCCATGAGTATGGCGATAATGTCCTCTTCTATTTGGCAAGTTCAAGATGAACTTGACGGGTGCACACCGTGAAGCTACCTCTTAGGGGTGATTGAATAAGAAATAAAGTTTGTTCGTGGTACGAGAGAATTCAAGTCAAGGGAATGATTGTAAGGAATTTTTTTAATATTAAATTTCTAGTATTTGACTTAATTAATATTCCTTATAAGAATTCTAATAGTATTAGAATTCATGCCTATAAATATGAGATCTCTTAACTATTAGGGT
>JAOWBN010013311.1:0-10899 GCA_028565015.1 Pinguicula moranensis
GAACCGTATTCGATACTTACTTGATGCGGAAGCGTCTCTGGATCGTAGTCTCCGGGATTGAATTGATCACGTTGAAGTGTCTATAAAAGTCCCTGTTATATCCACGAACCAAATTTCCTCCCCGGGAGTGATTGAGAACAATCAGAAAGAAAACTTATATTTATCTGGTTCTCAACGCATGAGTTGTGAGCGGTGTGTTAATCTCTGTAGACACATAGCTTATATATAGAGATTTACCTGGTTAATTAGACGAGTTTGTGATATTTAATTAATTAAACAAACTAATTATATTAATCCAACGCGTTTATATATATATAGAGAGAGAGGGAGAGAGAATTATATAAAGTAGGTAGCACCCGACAATTCGGTATGGGCATAATTAAAAGATTCTCGATTCTAAATTTCTCTGTCATTTACTATTTCCCCTCCCTCAACAAATTTTTGCCCATTCAAATGTTTGTGGGATTATTTATTACCACGTTGTCTCCTGGAGCCGTGATACACATTTCCGACTCTCGAGGTGGTAGGGGTAGGGCTAAGTGCTAACATAATAAAGAAGCGCGTCATGGTTCTAAATATTTTTGACAAGTGCAACTTGTTCCACCGGTTCGCTATCTTTCTGGCTTTTCAAGAGGTAGCGAGATCAATTTCCAGCGGAAGCGTTGGGGATTGATTTTCTGCCCACTGTGTCACCTGGCTTGCCAAGTGTCAGTGGGGCCCCAGTGGGAGCTTTCTGCGTTGGAATTTAATCGGGCCTTGTCACCTCTGGATTAGTCGGAGGGCCCAATGGGCCCAAAGGATACCGAAGTAGGCTGTGGAAAAGACTGGTCCGTGGGACATCGCAGCTTCGGTCGCCCTGGTCAGTCCGGTTCCGGTAGACCCGTGGATTTGAAAGAAGCGGCTGCCAGAACCCCATTACCTACCAAAAAAAACAAACAGGACCATACAGGTAGGCTTTATGATTTCGTTAGGGCTTCATTCATGATATTATTCGGGAGTTGAACATATTTTTTCAACTGGGTTAAGGCTTGATCTATATTGACTATTATTCTGGAAATGAGTTTTTAAGTCACATACGGGGAATTTACCCATTTTATTAATACGAAATTTCCATTTTACTTCTGTCCGGATGCCTATTATCAAAACTGGGACGGGGATAATTTGAACTCGTTTTGGATGCTATTAAAAATTCTCAAATCAATCATCTTTCGCTTTTATAATTGTATGGGTCAACGTTAGATGTATTGCTATGCATCTAATCCAACCACCCATCTATGTGGTATCTGACTGTAATGACATGATGAGCTACAAGTTAAAGTAGCACCGTTGGTGATGTGATCTTGGTTGCCTATGGCATTAACCAAGATGCACACCACAGAGTTGGACTTGCTCGAGACCCTTGAAAGTTCTCTAAAGGAACAATGATGATATTCAGCTACAAATTGTTCAGGGAATCGTTCAAAGAGTTGCACCAAGTGCCATGGACTATAGCCAAGATAATCAAACCTTTGAAGATGTATTATGATGGTTGAACCCATGATGATACCAGAGTTGCATCTCAAAGGAGCGAAACTGACAAAGTGGCTAGAGGGACGTCACAAGGGGTCGAAGATCGTTTTGAACTTCCAAGTGGGCTATCTTTCATCTCCTAGACATGCTTTTTATAGACTACACTTTCGGCCATGAGCCTTTATTTGTTGTTGACCAAAAATTACACCCTTCCAACTCTAGACTTGAAGTGTTAAAATTCCATGCAAGATTTGACCAAGTCTTGGATGATGATTGGTGGGTTTTCTTTCTTGTTTCCATTCCCATGCAAAGTTTGACCGTGGCTTTAATTGTGAGTGGGTGGCACACGGTTTTGGAGAGGTAGTGGAGTGCATTCAATTTCTATATTACATTCCATGCATGAGACATGAGGTAGTGGAGTATAATTGATTTCCATCTTCAATGTTGCCATGCACGTGGTTTCCTTCATTGATGGTGTGCATGATATGTCCAAAAGTTGTATGTGCATGGTCGTGCACCTCAATTGCCTTGTCCCATGGATTTTCATGCACGTGAGTTTGATGGGAAACGTTTTCCAATTGGGCCTCCTCCATTGGCTCTCCATGTGGGCTTTCCAAAGGACTAATTAAATAGATCAATTGGTGGACCTCGTTGTGACAAATGGAAGATGCTCAGTCCGTACTTATTGGATCAATAAATTGAGTCTTTCTTTGAACTTTCTAAGTCTACCACAAGTGATAGGACCTTTGGGGTAGGTGCAAGGGTTCCCCTGCCCCTCGGGTTGGATCCTTGCTTGGAAGTGCGATATATGGTGCAACTTTTTGTTCCTTCTCTTTCATGCAAACTACTATATGTTAGCCATGTCTCGAGAGAACTAAATTGCATGATTGTGATGTACCCTACTTTCTGTCTGATGCAGGATATCCGGACAGGGAAGATCATTGGGTGTGGCACTGAGCGTGGGGGTCTATATTACATGGATGAAGTTACTCGACATGGATATGTTTTAATAGCACATGGACAGGAAAACATTTAGCTATGGCACCAGAGGCTAGGACATCCGTCTATGGGGTATCTAAGAATTCTATTTCCCAAACTCTTTACGAGTCCGACTACTTTTTCATGCAAAACTTATATTTTGGCTAAGAGTTATCGACAGTCGTATCCAGTTACAAATACTCGTATGACTTTTGCATTTCATCTAATTCATTATGATGTATGGGGACCTGCACCTAATTCTGCTTGTGGAATATTCAAGTATTTTGTCTTGTTCATTGATGATTGTACACGTATGACATGGGTCTATTTCTTAAAAAATAAATCCGATGTCTCACAAAAAATTCAGAATTTTTAAACTAGGATTTCTACTCAATACAAGTGTCAGGTTCAAATCCTTAGTTCTGATAATGTGATGTGAACCTAGCCAACAAATGGGACTAAACCCAACACCAATATTGGGTGTTCAACGAAAAGGATCGAAATTATCAAACTTGTTGAGTATTTGACGCTTCACCTATAAGGAGGTGAGAACCAAACCTACGTGTTTGTAAAAAGAAGATCGCCACTCAAGAAATCCTATTGAAAAACTTGTTTCAATCAAACTTCAGGAAGATAAGATCTTGTAAAATAAACCGACGCCACTAAATTTCAAGTAAGAAATAGATAAGTCAAAGAGTTTTGCAAAAGCTTGAAAGAGAACAAAGTCTCACAATTTTCATAAACAAAACAAAACTAAAGATTGTTCAACTACTAGATAGGCCTTATATAGGCTACAATTCAATGACATATTTATTCTAAGTTTTTGATCAAATTAATTCCTCAAAGCAACCTTCCAAGTCATGGTGTGATTTGTATGAATTTCACACGTGAAGGACCATGACTTGCAAGGTGATTGGTGGGTCTTGATTTTCAATTCCAACATTTTGACCATGAAGAGGCAAGTTGAGAGGTGGAAAGTCCTTATAGTGGAGTTCACGCGTTTTGTTGTATCTTCATTCCTCCTTCACGTGTAGTGTAGATTTCTCTTGCATGAGTGTGTATTTGCAAGTCAAGTGACCTTCACATGCCATTACCACGTGCCTCTTGTGTGTCTCTCTCACATGCATGACTTTGCATGTATTTTAATGGGCCTTTAATCAAATATCCTCCTTCATGACAATTTCCAATTTGGGCCCCTTTGATTGGACCATTCTTCACGTGAATAAAGGAGTCCCCCTTTATTGGGCCTTGAATTGAGTGAGCTTCTTTGTGAAGTGGACTTTCCTCTTCATGTGAACCTTCTAAAGGATGGATTAAGGAAATGAAATGGTGGGCCTCATTGTGCATGTCTGGATGTCCATCTTGGAGCTCAGCCCTTAGTTCTTGAATCCACAAATTTAGTCTCTCCTTGAACCTTCTTAGACTAGCACGGGTGATGGGTCCTTTGGGTAGCTACAAGGGGTCCCCCGGCCGTCGAGTTGGTTCCGTGATCAAGGGTGGTGCAATAAGAGTTGCATCACTCGGTTTTACAGGGTGTGCCATTTTGCACATATTTTTAGTTAGATGAAAGTTGAATTTTGTTATGCCCGGTAGAATTCTCAATTCAGATTCTATCCCCTGTAAATTGCAATTTGCAATCATTCAACTAGCAACATCAACTTTTACATAGATGGTAGAAGAATTGCAACCAAAATCTATTTGTGTTCAACTAGCAACATTCCACTTTCATCTAAAACTTTTGTGTTCATGACTTCACGTCACACGTGTAACCAACCGAACAAACCAACAAAATACCACATTCACCTATCAATATCAATATATCATGGTGAGTTCTAATTTCTACCAATATCAACAAAAAACAATGGCATGGCAATATGCATTTGGCAAGGTTCTTGAAACAAACTCCAACATAGCTCAAAACAAAACGCCAACATAGTTCAAAACAAACACCAACAATTCAAAACAAAACACCAACATAGTTCAAAACAAACACCAACATAGCTCAAAACAAAACACCAACATGGTTCAAAACAAACACCAACATAATTCAGAACAAACACCAACTAGCTAAGCAATGAGCATGTTTTCAATTGTAAGAAGCAATATCTTCATCGCAGATACGTAAGCTGTTGATCCCCTCAAGCATGACGTCGGGATTAGATTTCATCTCTGCATTAATAAAAAAAATCATATGCATTTAAATAATTATAACGATTAATTAATTTAGACATAAATTAAAATCAAATAAATATCACCTTTGTAAACTTCATACGTCTCTAATTCTTCTATCCCATCATCTCGATCTCAAAAACATATCTCATTGTTATCTCTTAAATAATTTTGAGTACATATCAGAGTCTCTACTGTTCCCGGGGATAATGAGCTTCAAAATGCATTAAGGATACATCATCTCGTGTTGAACACAAATTCTGAAGCCACTGTTGATAAAGGAATTGCAAGAATATCGCATGCCATTTTTGCAAGCATAGGGTACTGGGCTTCTTTTGTTTTCCATTGCTCCAAAATTGTGCATTTAAGAGGCTTGACTCCTGCAAGTAGGCACTTCTCCAATTTTGTCTTTGTGTTGCATTACGTACTTGCCATCATTTGTACCCACTCAAAAGAATTTGGATCATCTCTCGAATTGGTTAATGGTGCCACTCGTTGTCCATTAGAAGATCCATCATAAAAGGAATTGTACTCAATAAAAGATCATCCATTGTTTTCTTAACCAACTCAATGGTTGTGATACTCTCCGCCTCGGTGATCATATTGGGCAACCAAAACTCGAACCAACATATCTTACAACTCGATTCAAGAATAGTTTCCACAAATAAGAATTTGCATATACTTAAAATAAATGAGTAACATATAAGAAATACATGTATATTATATATGCATTAACAAAGTAAAATATGATCATTACCTTTTTAGACGAACCGATGACTCAGTAGAGAGTTCCCCCAATATTTTACGTACTTTTTATGCATTTTCTTTGCCATTGTTCTAAAGAACGGTTCTTGGCTCTCCATGAATGTATTCAAATACCTCTTGAGATTGTACAACTCTTTGAAAAAGAGATTAACTGTGCATGAGTTTGAAGCAAAGAGAGTCATTATGGCTTCATAAAATACTTTTAAGAAGCTGATGATTGTTTTGATACGTTCCCAATCACTGCTAGTTGGTTGACCTGGCCCACTCTTTTTCCATCCCTTCCCCTCTTAGTCATAACCCCTTTAAGCCATCATCCAACACCGACATCTTTTGCAAGGCAGCTTGATTTTTGTCCATGGATTGCAGCATAGTGTAGGTCGAGTTCCACCTGGTACAAATATCTAACTACAGAAAACCATTGCTAGATGATCCCTCCTCATCAACTTGTGCCACATAACTCACAAAAGATTCTTCTCTTTGAGGGGAAGATTTCACATATTTCACCATTGTTCTCATTTTCACAACTAACTAATCCAACTCCTTTAATCCATCTTGAACAATCAAGTTCAAGATGTGTGCTGAGCATCTCATGTGCAAATTATCGTGTCCCAATAGAACACCGCCCTTCACATTCTTATACTCATCGATCTGTCTGTGTCTCAACTCATCCAATAACTCCTTGTCCACTTCAACGTCTGCATAATCCTCCATTGCATCAAGGTCAAGCTCAAGCATGTTCTTCCTCAACTCACCCAAGCATATATCATTGGCCGATGCATTGTCAATGGTGATCGTCAAAACCTTATCAAGCCCCCATTCTTTCAATACTTTTTTCATTACCATTGACAATGCTATACTAGCGTGACTGACAATCTTCCTAAAATTGATAACTTTTTGTGTAAAACCCATTTTTTGTCTATCAAATGTGTTGTAACACACATATAGGAAGTATTTTGTATTGATATCCAGGTGTCCGTGGTCAAGCTGACCCATGGGCACAATCCTTTAAGTTGTGACATCAACTTAGTAGGATTAATAATTTTTGATAAAAATGATATTTCAACAATATTTTTATTAAGATGTTTTTGACAATAATTATAATGATCGTTGTTTTCAACAGATAATTAAAAAAAATATCCATTGATATTAGAGCACCAACAATCTAACAAAACATTAAACTATTAGAATAATATATTAAATAACTGTAAAAAAATAATATTCAAAACATATATGAGTAAAGACTAATAAAGTTGATAAAAATCTATATGTGTTTCTTGGTCAAGTGGTCACTCTATTCGATTTTATATTGAACCACCAGGGTTCAAATCGTGCCAAACTCAAGGATTCAAACCCTGCACAATAAGTTCAAAAAGTGGACATTCTACTAGTTGATCAAAGCAGATTATATGTACAATATAAATGCAATTACAATATTTAGGGGGATCAAATTAAAAAATATTTTTTTTTACATATAATTATTATTTTTAATATGATGGGGGACCATGGCCCCTTTGTCCCCCTAGCTTCGCCATTGTATTAAAAGCTAACGAAAATATATAACTTTCTAATAGAATTGGTAAAGTTTCATAATGAAATGTAGTGTAGTGGTCATAATTTTAAATGTATATGGAATAGTAGCCGGTTCAAATCCTAGAGAACTTTTGTTTGTTTTGATTTTTCAAAATAAATCTGAAGAATGGAGCAAGGCGATTCAAACCCAAAACATATTCAAAATAATTTAACACTCTTACCAATTGAGCTATACAAGCATTATGTTGGATCTAATACAAATATAAATTTATTATGTTAAGGGGGGCAAACTAAAAAAATTAAATTTTTTACATATAAAATAATTTTTTTTAAAATTTTGGGGGGGGACCATGGCCCCCCTCCCTCCGCCTCTGCACCCATGCAATCTCAAGTAAATGTTCTCCTGGAGATCATTTTGAACCTCGACTCAAGACCATGGACGAAGTTTATGAAACCAGGTTTTTCCACAAGCATAAATGGCTGTTCTTTTCTCATTGATATAATCGACCAAAAAACTATGAACTCTCTTCTCATCAAACATATCTAACATCATATCTCCTTTAACTATCCCCGAAGCAGTAGAAGCATCATGCGTGATCATCCTTTGTAGGTAGTCAACAATAGTTGGCATACGTTTAATCCCACGACAAGTTTTATTTATATATCTCACTATACCAGAAGTCCATGTCGCTCTACTGTCACAACAAAAAATAGCCTTGCAATGCTTGTACTTGGTCTTCTTACGACCCCCTTCAAGTGTGTCTAATTTTATGAACTTTGACCGTGACTAGATTGTCTTTCTATTTTTAACCAATGTTGTGTCTGCAATTGTTGTTTCTTCTTTTCCATTTCAATATCTGTATGTTGCGGCAACATTGTATCTTCGAAGTCCTCGTGTTGTAACTCTTCAATATTTTCCATCTAAAAAACTGAAGATAAGCAAAAATTCAGAACATATTCAGATGTGAACACTAAGTTCACAATTATGCTACAAATTTAGAATTAATTAGAACAAAAATTCTGAAGATAAGCAAAAATCGTACACTAAATTCAGAATAAATCTAGTAAACAAAACACGAAATAGAACAGTAAATAAAACACTAAATAGAATAGTAAACAGAACACTAAATTCAGAATAAATGTATAACAAAAATTCGGAAGATAAGCCAAAATAGAACACTAAATTCAGAATAACCAAGAACATTTATCAGTCTTGGGATCATATTGGATGGTCAACCTAGAACATACTTTAATAGTAAAGCTAAAATTATAAGCATTCCAACCAAGAACAAGCATGGAATATAGATAAGAGAATGAATTATATGTATAGAAGACATGTCCCTAATATACTCGAATCTAATTTTTAGCCAAATTTCATGACAATCCCTAGTTATAATTGAGTCTGATTTGCTTTCCTGGATGCAGAGTAGTTGTCTCTTCTCCTTTCGAAACATGTCCTTCACATCTCGCCTTTTCCTCCAGTTTCTCAAACCCTGCGCATTGTAGGTTGTAATGTTCATCGGTTCAGCTTGCTTTTTGCCTCGACCTCAACCTGTTTTTTTAGTAGCATGGTGTTGCTTTGGTTTCGGACTTTCAGTTGTTCAATAATTGTTGTGAGTTCTTACACATTAGATTTTATACCTGTTTTTTTTATTAAGGAAAATTTCATATATAATATAAAGTTATTTACAGAAATGAACATCAATACAAAAACGAAATGGACAAATCATCCTCAGTACTAGACCTACTAGGATGAAGTCAATGGTTGATTTATTGATCATGAATTGTATATCCTGCCCTTCCATCGTGCCCTCCAGTATAGCTAAGGGTGATCTGGTATATGGCTTCCCTAGCCTCGTAGAACAATACAAAGCATCTCTGCATTCAGATCATTGCCATTATCCGCTCTTCACCAAAACAGATTATCATGACTATCAACTTATCAATATCCTTTTTTTTATATAGGAATATTGGTACATAACTTCTTTCTGTTTGATGAGCTATCCCTGTAATGTATAGAGGGCATACCCGGTTGGGCAGGGATTTAACAGTTCACTTTCAAGATAACAACACAAACCTCCTTCACCTGCAAGCCCATGATTTTCCTTGTATCCTTATTGCTAGTCTATGTGCTGAGTATAGACTATACAATAGGAGAATTATCCTTGGTGCTTTCTGGAATTCTGAATGGCCCCCTCGTGGCAGATACTTCCACTTACCTGGATCCATACAGTTGAGGTCTTGAGTCTTCCATATCCTTTAAGAAAGGGTCTGATGTAATTGAGTTCGGCCACCTCTTGCTAGTAGCATGATTCAAAACTGGTGCATTGTAGTGTTCAGCCTGAGCAAGAGCCTTCTAATTGTTTCATCTAGCTTACCTGATCAAATAGCGCTACAGAGGAAGTCTGCAGTCTCCAGATCAGCATCACAATTTCTGCTCAATCTGATCATCCCCCCTGGCCAATATGAGTGGTAGTTGATGTGTTGTATAGTGAGTCTTACAACTAGACTGTGCCCAGCATCCATTAGGGCCAGATCAAGTGTATCAGTTGTGTGTATCATGAATAAGGCGTGGTGTGCAAACAGTGGGCTATGTCATGTGCAAGACTTGGATCACAATAACACTGCCCCTATAATTCCCATCAATGAGATCATGAGAGTCTATGGTTCGGACACCTTCTGAAGCCTTCTCCTAACTCTTATCATATGGACTACAATAAACAGTCAAAACAACATTGCTAATGTAACAAGGAGGTTGGGGGTTACGCCCTAAGAGGAGGAACTCAATCCATCTTAGATATTGTGAAGAAAGTGATTGAGACAGTCACTGGGTCCTCCTCATAGCCAGTATGTTCACCTGAGAACTGAGTACTTCTGATAGGCCAATGCCAATCAGATTTAACTTCACAAGGATAATGCAGCACCATCAGCATTTGTTTTGTAGACACACCACAGGATTTATCAACCAATCATTAAAAGGGTATGAAAAATGTTTCCTTCTAGCTCTATGCCAAAGCCATATTGCTTGCCTAAATTTTATAACAGAATTCATAAAATTAACTGGTACAGACTGGAAGTGAAGCCTATTGCGTGCTAACCAGATTTGCCACATCGTTGCTGCCTAGATTTTATGCCTGTTTCCTGGCCTAGAACTAATATTTTTTTTGACTCATGTTTCAAATTCATGCACTCAATATTTTTGAAAAGTAAAGAGTTGAGAGATTGTTTAGCTAACTTGGTTGTGCGTTTGATCTCTCTCCATCTCAGCTCAGCTTTCTCGGGGGTGCTCGCCGTGTTCTTGTAATATTCTACTATCTTTTGGAGCTGATCTTGCTGCTTCTCGGCATTTTCTATTATTGAAACTTTCTTTCTTCCTATTTTTTTACTATCTTAGTCGATGGTTTTGGGCTTGGATCTAATGGAGGCAGACATATCAATGGTTGTGCATCCTCATTTTGCGACAGCCCAACCATTAATATGTCTGCCTCCATTAGATCCAGGCCTGCTACCAATGAATCCGGTCTAGTTCGTGTCTCCAACCGGGAGAGTGGAAAGCCCAACTCCAGTTCAAACAACAACCCCAGATCAAAGCTCGCTTGGCCCAATTCCACCACCAAAAGTATCTAAAACCCAGACCGTTTTTTTTAATTCTGGGGATGGCCCATCAGAATTTTGGTTGTTAGTCTTGTCTGCCACATCAATTTTGATAGACGTTGTTGTCTCCTCCAACAGCTCCTTCGTTCTTACCGTTGCAAGTCATATTTACCTAGGGGTGTCCAGCGGAAGCGGAATTAGCTGAAAACCGCTATCGCTTCGCTATTGTTTCCACTATTCCGCTTCCGGTGGAATAGCGAAAGCGGAAGCGGTGAACAAAATACATTCCGCTATATTAGCGGAAGCGATAGCGGTAGCAATAGCGGTGTTCCGCTAATTCCGTTAGTACCGTTA
>JAOWBN010013322.1:0-10899 GCA_028565015.1 Pinguicula moranensis
ATCGGAATTGTACACCAAATGGTGGAATTGGACAGAGATGGAATTGAGCCCAAAAAAATAATTCCATGTTTACTAAATATAGACTCGAACGGAATTGGGCAGTCCATTTCCGGCGCCATCTTCGTCGCGAGCGGGTACGGGACGCGGTACAACACCGATGTCGCGAGATCGGTGGAGAAATGGGATATCCGGAGCGGGATGGTGGCGTCGGCGCCGGCCACGGCGGCGATGGAGGAGGAGGAGGAGATGATCTACGCGGTGGAGGAGTCGAAGGGGGTGTTGAGACGGAGCAATGAAATTTGCGGGTCAATTCCACCTTTTTTAAGGAATTAGTTTTAAGGTCTAATTCCATCTTTTTTTAAAAAAATTGCGGGTCATGGAATTGAATTCCCTGACCCGCTTAATTCAGTGTGTATAGTAAACGTGGTATTATACTCGAATCCTATCATAATTTCACATAATTCTGACTAGTAAACGGATCCTAGGAGAATAAATATCTTCTTATCTGGGGCATATCATTTATTATCTGTAAATGTTCCATGCCCCAAAACAAGTTCTAAAATTAATCACCTAGCTACAAAGACGATTCCTATGGAGTGGAGATCAAGAAGGCAACAGAAAAATAGCTTGGATCTCTTTGCAACAAATCACACGAGCAAAGAGGAATGGAGGCCTTGGCACATTGAAATTGAATCTTTAAAGGAGGCTCTATTTGTCAAGTCGGGCTGGAGTTTCATAACAACATATGAAAGTTCTAGGTCTGAGGTTCTCCAGTACAAGTATGGTATGTTCCAGAGAGCCATATATTTCGAGGATCAAGGCACTGTTTCTAAACCCCAAGCTTCACTATGGTGGAAACAACTAAGGCACTGCATTCGGATAGGGGAACAACTTCAAAACAATGTTATAAAGAGCATAGGAAATGGCTCATCCACTCTCTTCTGAGAAGATAAATGATTGGGAACAAGTAGACTCTATGAAAAGTATGATTGCCTATATTCCGTTGCAGCTGATAAATTCCAACTAATAGCTGATAAAGTGGAAATGCTAAATGAGGAATGGATATTGATCAGGAATTAGTAAAGACCTCTATTTCCACGTGAAATAGATTTCCTAGCAATTCTTTTACATGAATTGAATTAAATTATCCCCTATGATGCAATAAACAAATGGATTTGCCAGCCATAAGGGGGACGAGTATTATGTAGTACAGAATGTTTACCAAGTGATTTGACATTCACTTAACCAAATTGCACCCCTAGGTCGGGATACCTCACCACCATTAAAGATTACTGCTTTCAACTGGAGATTCTTGCAAGATCGCAAGCAAACCCTACGAAATTCGCAAGCAAGGAATGTCATCTGTCCAACAAGCACACGATGCAAAATTTGTCAAATTGGGAAGAAACTGCAGATCATCTTTTCACAGTCTGTGAATGGTTATCTAAATTTTGGATTTTTTTCTACAATTGGTTAGGGCATGGGCGGATGGAAAGGGGGCCCTGGGACCTTATCCCTGACCCACGGTTGTACCCCTGGGCCCCTTGGTCTCCCATATTTTTTATTTTTTATTTTTTACTATTTTATTTTATGCTCAAACTTATTTTGAATTTACAGGCATACCCTTCCCCCACTCCTATACAAAAGCAAAATGTCCTCTCTCTTTTCATTTTTTTTTCATAATAATTTTATAGCTAGGGCTTGACGGTGATTTTTTCTCATGTGGGTTTTGAGATCTCAAACTCTTTCTGACATCTTTCAACGACCAAAGTTGGTAATTTTTATCAAGGGTTTCTTTTGAATTGAATTTTTATTTCAGTTATTGTTGTCTCGGTTCAATTTTATAAATCTATTTATGGGTTTTTTTATCTCCATCTAATGAGCCTGTTATATTTATATAAATCTGTTTTTAGAAATATTTATATAAATAAATTAGGTAGTATTAAATGGTTTAATTTTTATTTATTTATTTTTATCATCGTTTGAAGTAAATTATTTTATCATGCCCTAGAAAATTTTCATCGTCTCTTAAAAAAATTATTTCTCTCCCCCCTCCTTTTGACCCCCCTTAATTTTTTTCTATATCAGCCATTAGGTTAGGGATTCCCCTTATCCTACAAAGCATCAATTGTCAATTATCAAGGGCAATATTTCTCTAATTCAAAGAAGAAAATGCTGAAAGAACTAGCGAATATACGGTTCCTAGTAAATTGGAAAATCTAGACCCATTGGAAATGGAATCGTTTTCAAATTTGAAAGCCTCCAAAGTCTGCCATGGCAGAATTCACTGACCAAAGCTAGAACATATTGCGGGCAAGAAGAGCAAAGGAGTTTCCATTCTCCTTAGTTAGGGGCAAAGCCAGAAAATTAAGTGAGGAACAAATTATTATCAGTTTGAGTAGAATGGATCGGGTCGTTGAATGTAGTTCGGTTGGAGATACACGTTATGATATTATGGTAGAAAATGTAAAAGTCAAAAGAAGTCGAATGAATATGTAAAAATACACAAAATTAATATTATTGTTGTTTTAGACAATGTTTTTGATAAAAATGCTATTTCAACAACATTTTTATTAAGATGTTTTAGACAACAATTATAATGATTGTTGTCTCCAACAGATAATTTGAATTAAAATACCCGTTGACATTAGGGTACTGAAATAAAATTATCATTAACTTCATATGTAAAATTGGAGATAAGAAAATGATTGTATTTATGGCTTGTTTTGTACTTATAAAAGTTTTAATTTTATTTCATATTTTTTTTAGATTATTTTAATATTAATATTATTTAAATAAATTATATTGTAATATCATTAAACAACTGGTCGGATATGAACGTTCCAAAGTTACTGTCCACAATTATGCACCGATAGCCGGCTTCTTTATAACAAAACAACTTCAAAAGTTTTGAATTTAATTAAAATATTAAACTATTAAAAATAATTATATTACTAAATAGTAAAAAAAAAATTATCATAAAACATTCAAAATATATACGCAGATAAAGGTATATTATAATTGATAAAATTCCATAACTAAGACACGCAAGCAGAACAAACAAGAATTTTTGAAGAGGGACGGAAGGTCCTCAGATGACAAGAATATAAAATTGTCTATCTCAAAAATTGCCATCCCTACGGCTGCCCCAACGGTTCTAAGAAGAAATCTGAAAACCTAAACGTTGCAGGAAAAAAGGCATTGAAAAGCTAACAATCTAATTTATTTTTTTGAACAGTTCAAACTTCGTACTAAAAAGAAAAAAACAACAAAATTTGCACATGTACATCTTTTATACACAGATGCCCAATGACAAGTTATGCACAAGCACTAAGGCACGTCGTTGATGAATCATCCAAGCATCTATGACATAATCAAAAGTTGAAGCTTTCGTCTCGCTTTCATTCATTTTCAAAGCGTCAATTGATGTTCATTGACTTGTTAAGATACATGTTGGCTTTCTTTGTATATAATCTTCAAAAGTCGTTGACTCCATGTCTTGTCTGTTATTTGTAACTGTAGAATTTCCTAAACCAATATTACTTGAATGATATTGTCCGCTCTGGGCCGAACCCCTCACGGGTTGTTCTTAGGGCTGATATCCCCAAAATATCTCATCAGAGTAACGTTTGGTAATTCTATATAAACCCCCTACATTTTTTCTTTCTTAATCCGTGTGGGATTTCAACACTTTAGGGGGGATTGTTGAAATCCCACACGGATTAAGAATGAAAAAATGTAGAGGGTTTATATAGAATTACCAAACAGTACTTGGATGAGGCCTTCTGGAGAGATGAAGCTCCCAGGAACAAATCCGTGAGGCCATAACCCCAGAGCGGACAATATCATCAAGTAAATGTGTGGTGATTCCCGCATGCTTTCCGCTGCGCCCCTCCCGGTAGTGAGTCGCAGCCAATGAGCGCGTACCCGTGGAGAGATTTACTCTGATGAGGCCTTTTGGGGATATCAACCCCAAGAACAAACCCGTAAAGGCTTCGGCTCAGAACGGACAATATCATTCAAGTAATGTTAGTTTAGGAAATTCTACAGTAACCAAACTTGAAGGAGCTGTCATATTGTTAAGTACACTCCAAAACAAACGAGTGGTTCTCTCCTGGTGATTTCCACTAAAAGTGCAATCTATTGGGCATTCCTCATGCAGAATCTTCCTCTTCTTGAGATTTTCTTTGGTTGGAAATCGGTCTTGGATCAATCTCCATCAAAGATGGACACTTTCGTGGGTGTGTATCTGCTCCAAACATCCTTCAGTGTGGCTACCTCCTTGGGTGGGAAATGATTTAAGTGATTCTTCCACAATCACTCTTTATGCATCCTTCTGGATTTGATCTTCATAACCACCTATCTTGTGTGTGTTCCTGCATATTAGCTTGTGACAGATTTTGTATCAAATCAAGCAATAATTTTTTTTCTCTTTCCCTTGATTCTCTTCTACACTCCCACTTTCATTTGCACTCACCCTCCTCTCAAACCCCCTTTTTGCATTGTCCCGCCCTTTTAAGGTATCTAGTTTGAACTGCAATTGTATTTTTACTGCTAATTTTTGTTCACCTATCCACTTTTCATTCCAAAACTGTGTTCTCTTACCATTCCTATCCATTTTCTTTTTATTCTCTTGAAACAATGGTCCTCCCAAAATTTCCCACCCGCAGCTCCCCCTATTTCCCATACTTGGACCCTAGTACGTCTTTCCAGAACTCATATTTTTCACTCACTATCCAAGACCCTCACCTTCCCAATAATGAGTCATTTGAAACTTTCAATCTTTTGATTCCTATTCCCCATTTCTCCGTATGTTGGCAGATTTTTTTCCCAAGTGATCCAAGCTATTTTTTGTGTTCTTGATCCCCTCCCAAAAAAAGGCTCATTGTATGGATTCAAATTTATGTAGGACAATCCTACGGGATCAGTATAAGGATAAGTGTAGACTGTCAAGGCCGTTAGGACAGAATAATTAACAAAACTCTTCTCCAAATAGACAAGTTTTTGTTTTTCCACTTACCAAGAACTTTAACCGTCAGTTGCCATGTTGTAATCCTCTTGGGTTAGCACCCATCGGTAACCCTAGATATAGGAAAGGAATTCTACCCACTTGACAATTGAGATATCGTGCTATTTTCTTGAGTAAGTTTTCTTCCACATTGATTCCCATTAAAATGTTCTTCTGAAAGTTTATTTTCAACCCCGAACATTAACTCAAAGTTTCTCATAATAACTTTGAAAACTTTCACATTATCCCAACATACCTCACTGAAGATGATGATCTCATTTGCAAATATCAGTTGTGTTGCTTCTACGTTGTTTTACCCACCTTGACTGGTTTGAGAAGATTCTGAGTTATAGCTTTTCTAGACCATGGTTGTCAAACATCTGCAACTATTAAGAATAAGAAGTGGGACAGAGGGTACCATTTTCTTTATTTCATTAAGGGTATGTGATGAGCTGGTTTTGTACCAGCTCATCATGCATGTTTTAACATACTTTTAGGTTATTTAAGGTATTTACTCGTGTTTGTTTCACTTACTTACCTTTATTTTGTGTTTTAGGATACCCTTGAGATGAAGTTTGTGAAATGGAGGAGAAACAAGCCAGAAAAAGACAAAGATGCGTGAATTGGCATTGTGGACGACTGTCATCTTCAAACGACGCCCATCACTCCAAATCCTCAAAGCTAATGCCTCATGGACGACCTTCATTTTCAAACAACGCTCGTCCCACCTAGAGCTAATTTTACATCAACGACCATACTTTGCACCTTATGGGCGGCTCACTCTACTCAAGATTGGAAACAACTTTCACTTAGACACTTACACCTAAGGTTTGAGAGAGAGAGAGTTTCTTTCAAGGGTTTTTGAAGAACTTTGGATGAATTCCACATTTGAAGGTCAAGACCCAAGAGATTCAAAACTCGAATCAAGGGATTGAAGTGGGGGATTAACCTCTTCACTCATTTTTTGTACTTTTGCACCTTTAATTGAGAAAATACTCTCATTTCCTTTATGGGTTTTGTACTTAACCTATGTTGTATTTTTCTTTAATTATGAGTAGCTAAACCTCCATATAGGATTCTAGTTTGTATAACGTGCACGATTGATTAATTAGTATTGTGATTTGAAAGTTTTTGAGGTTGTTTCTTGCTTTTCAATCGGTTTGTCATTAATTGTTTCTAATACATTAGCTATCTTTATAGACAATTCCATGTAAAATAAAGGATTAAAGGAATTGTTAACCATAACCCACGACATGAGCCTAACCAACAATTGTGACTAAAATCAATACCCAATATAGGTGTTTCAAAATCCAGGGATTGAAAAAGTACAAATTTGTCGAGTACTTGATCCGTCACCTATAGAAAATGTGGGAACCAAACCTACGTATATTTTGAAAATAAGAACGTCACTCAAATACCCCTAAAAGATAACATGTCTCAACCAATATCTAGGAGATAAGTTCTTGTAAAAAGTCGTCACTAAACTCAAATAAAAATAGATAAGACTAAGAGCTTTCATAAAGGAGAAAGGAGATCATATGCGTCACATAAAACTCATACTAAAACAAAAACAAAGTTATAAAAACACGTTCAAGGCCTATTTATAGGCTACAAGCAAGGTTCATTCACCATTCTAGTCTAGGTTCATCAATATTTAATGAAGTTTGATCAAGGTTTTGAAGAGTCTTGAGTTGGTCAAGCTTTGATCAACCTTCCAAGGCTGCATTTGGTAGCAAATGTTTGAGCGGATTAAGTCGGGTAATCGAGAGTTATCTGAGTTTATCTAGCGTTTGGTATACACGCACAAGTAATCCCCCGACTCGACGGACTGCATCTCAACCCGAGACAACCGCCTGTTTCCTCATATTTTTTTGCCCATCGAATTTTGGATGGATTTCGTAACCCATCGGTTACCCGCCATGCTGAACTTACCAAAATACCCCTCCTTACCAGATAATTTACAAGAATGCCATATATAAATGAACCACACAACCCTACTTACCTCAACTTTCATCCAGAATCTCCTCGAGAAACGACCGTAGGTTTTCCAATTCAAACTCGACGAGCACTTATCCGGCAACCCAGGTTCTGCTTCCTCGCTCAATTGACTTGTCTTTCAACTTCTTTAACCTCCACTACGTGTTTTCGTTGTTTCTTTTCAATTTTGCTAAGTGGAATAGAGCTTGTCGAATTGGTTTGGGGTCGGTGTGCTTAAGGAAACCAAATCCTACGGTTTTAGGTCTAGGGTAGACTCCAATTAGGATTTGAAATTGTTTGTTTAGGGACAGTTAACCATATTTTTTTGGGGTGATTATGGATCTGTTTTAGGTGTTTTAGGGTAGGTCACATCAGTTGATAGATAACGGGTTCTCATGGAAAGAAAACAAACTCCAGTTTTTAGTTGCACCTTTTGGGTAAGTAAAGTGTCATTGAAGAATAGCTATTGGTGCCCAGTTCATTTTTTGGATTACAGATCTCTGTCTCTGAGTAGTTTATGGTTCATGTGATTTGTAAAGGGATATAAAGATGAGGAAGTATAGAGGTAAGGAGAATTGCTATAGGTTGTTATGGTGAAACTGGCGGGATGGATGCAACTAGAGGCCAATATACATATTTTATCTTTTAATTCATGAATTTGGATCTAATACAACGATTTATCGGCGCTTGCTAAGAATTCTTGAAAATTTTGATTATGTTTTAGGTGTTTTTAATGTTCTTACCGAAACTTGAATGCATTAATAGCTTTCCCTTGACTCCAAATTGATTTTCTAGTTGTAAAATCTTTCGTGGTTCCTTCTCACAAAATTTGGGTGCAACAATTTTATTCTATGAAATTTTGGTTCTGCCAGTACTCTGGCATCTTTTAATGAATGAACATATATATTACTTTGGTCTTCATGATAATATACTTGGAGATTGATAGTATGCATATGTAAAATCCCTACTTTATATATGATTTACTATTTGGCTTCAATCATTTATGAACGTGCTGGTTTAGGCCTCCATTTGAAATATTTGCTTTGTTTGGCGACATTGCACGATGGCACTTTTCTAATTTTATACTCAATGTCAGATTTATCCTACAAGGTTTGATAATTCTTGGGTTATTTATCACCCAAGATAAATTTGCATCTGTAATGTTGCATATCTTAACGCCTGAAAGTTAAAGAACAGCTTCCATGCTGAGGCAGTCATAGTTATGCCATATGGTTGCTTTGTTTTATTGTTTTATTGTTTGTTGTTTATTATGTCTTACCTACATGTAACAGATTTAATCAAATTTGTTAAATCTCATTTAATAAGAATATTTTTAAACTACCTAATATGTTTTGGTGGGTAAATAAAATAAAAGTTTAGTTAATTTTATAAATTTAACAATTTCACATAAACTGTTTTTGTATGTGTAAATTACTAGGCATTCATACACCACGTTGTCTATGTAGTCTATGATGAATAGGTTGGTACTTGCTACATTCTTGGTTTGCACCCAAACATTCCTTATTGCACTACCAATAATACTTGCGATAGAGGGCCCATCTCGAACAAATGACAGATCGTCTCAGCGTAAGCGAAAGCGTAATAGGAATGCACCTCCTAAGTACCTAATCTTAGACAAGATTTCGGAACGGTTAGCATTCATTCAACGCATCACTCAAGAGTCGAATAGGGAATGCTTTAAGAATTTCAAAATGTCCAGCCAAGCATTTTCAGAACTATGTGGAATCCTGCGGGGGGGACCCTGGTTTGAAAGACGATAGGTACGTCTCAGTGGCTGAGAAGGTCGCTATCTTTATGCAAACTCTACCTCACCACCAAAAAATAGGGTCCTGTAGACAAATTTCCAAAGGAGTGGCCAAACAATCAGCCAGGTATTCCATCAGGTTCTACGCGCAGTGCTTAAGATGTGTGGCAGGTTCCTTGTTCCTCCGGTTCTACGTGACTCTCTTATAAGGAAAAGTGGTCTTAGTGTTCAAAATGGTATGACTTGAATATATTTTTAGCATTATTTACAATTACCTTTGAATCTTTATTTGGATTTTTTATTGCAAGAACGTATTACCTGTGTGACAGCGGCTACATGAACTGTGGTTTCCTCACACCATACAGACAAACAAGATACCATCTATAGGAGTGGGGTGATGCGAATAAAAGACTGAAAAACTACAAGGAGCTATTCAACATTCGCCACTCTTCGACTCGTAATGTGATTGAACGTGCATTCGGCATTATGAAGAAGTGATTCACCATTCTTCAGAGTCCTACTTACTACCATATCAACACGCAGTCCGACATCATGCCAGCATGTGCCTTGATACACAACTTCATCATCCATGTCAAACCCTCGGATCCTTTGTTGGAGCAATCAATTTCCCCAACTGCGGATGATCATAATCCGGACATGCCACTAATAGATGAAAACATTCAGTGTCGAGGCGTCTCCGGGGTGGAATCAATTTAGGGATAATTTAGCCTTAAACATATGGGATACCTACAGAGGATCAATGTAGAGATGATTTGTTGTGACCTATTGGAATTAAATTTCGGACATCTCTACATTTTGAATATGTACTCGGCTAATGTTTGTGTAATGTGTACTTGTTTACGTACAAAACATGCTCACTATGTTTACTTTTTGATTTCTTTATGTCGCATAAATTGGTTATCAGTGAATAAATTGATTTATTACGTGTTCTAACACTCTTCATGTGGTTTCTATGTTTATTAACTTGTAGGGTCATAAGCATGGACGCAACAAGCCGTGTAGGTGAAAGAGATGAGGTCACATACGAGCACATGGTTGAAGAATCAGAGGTACCTGCTACGAGGAACAAGGGTGCTGCCACAACACCTTTCAAACGGCCTGGATCTAAGTCTACAGAAATGAAGAAAAAAATCAAGGTTGAGACGCCGCCTGAGCTCATTAACAACAAGAAAGTGTATTTGACTCCTGATGAAGAGAGGAGTCTGCTCCAGGCTTTGAAGGAGCTCGCGCTTGAAGGTTGGAAAGCGAGGCAAGGTTGGAAGCGTGGAACACACCACAAAGCCACAACAAAGGTGAGAGCATCAGTTGAAGGCAACACCGTAACCGCAAAGAATGTAGAAAACAAGATGCACAGTTGGGGAAAGCAATACAGGTTGCTCCATGAATTTTCGAAGCTAAGTGGCGTGGCGATTGATCAAGAGACGCATGCTATTATCGTGGACTCTGCTGATATGTGGGAGGAGTAAGGACGGGAAAGTATATATTTAAAAATAAGGCCTCAACTAATTTATGGCTTTTGACTTTAGTTATACTGACTCACCCGTTTATGTTGTAACTGTACAGGCGAATAACAAGTACTCATCGCTTAGGGGCATAACATTCCCCTATTACGACCTTTGGTGCAAGCTTTTTGGACAATACCGTGCCACAGGTTTAGGGGCAAGAGACCATGTCGCAGCTGAAAGAGAACCTATTCCAACACCATCCACATACTACGATCTCATTGATGATTATGAGGAAGGCATAGACGATTTAGCCGAGCCAAAGGAATTTGGCATGGAGGAGAAAGTTGTGCCCGTTATAGATGGTTCCGCAAGCGAAAGCCGAGGAAAGAGCAAGAAAACACTTCCAACTAGCAAGCCAAGTCTAACCTACAAGGCCGATGAGACTCTCTCTAATTTAGACGGTGTCTTCATTCGTGCTGAGCGTGTCTTTACAGAGCACGAGAATACTTTGAAGGATGACTCCAAGGTGCAAAAGACTGTGAGGTTGAAGAAGGACTTGCAAGAGCATGCGGACCTTACTTTGGTGGAGAGGTTGCGGATTATAGACCATTTACTCGCACATGAGGGGCACTATTACTATTGGGCCACTATAGATGTCGAGGAACGTGTTGAGTTCATTAAGG
>JAOWBN010013333.1:0-10898 GCA_028565015.1 Pinguicula moranensis
AATAAATTTAGACTTGTTATAAAATTTATAAAAAAAATAAATTTTAAATATAATTTTCGGTACACGAATGACGAAATCAAAAAAAATTACAAAATTTTAAAAAATATATCCATCGACCAGGAGGGCCAACCGTGCCAGAACCACGCCTGAACCGGGTTGGGCCTGCCGGAACCCGGCGGGCCGTGCCGGGCCAAACGGGCTGGTTGGCCCGTCGAAAACGGCCACGGCCCGGGTCCATAAATTTTGGACCCGGGCCCGGCCGGTGGGCCCGGCCCGAGCATGTCTAGGTGTGGGTAGTTCAGTTGGACCGGACCTGGTCTAGGAAAATTTTGGAGTGGAATTGGACTGGCGGTTTGGTTCTCGTTTCAATTGCTAGTTTGATTTTAGTCTATTTGATTCTGTTGCGGTTCGTAACCTAATTAATGAACCACCAAATTGTCCTTAATTTATTTTATTATATATATATATACACATATATATTTTTGTAATTTAAATTCAAAATTCATATTAATTTGTTTGGATATCTATATATATATAGCTATAATTATCTTTAACTTATATATTGTTAGTTTATAATTTATTAATAATATATATAAATTTAAAACCTATAACAATATATAAAAGTTAGATTGTTAATTCATAATTTATAAACTTATGAAGAAAAAAGGATGGATGGGGTGGGATTAAATTTAATTATAAATGAATAACTATTTATCAATGAATAATATTTATTCTCTTATATTTGATCAGTTCAAATAATTTGGACTTGTGGTGTTTGGTGTTTGGTGTTTGTTTCGATTTTTTATGTGTTGAATGAGTTTTTTTCTTCTTTGTTCTGTTAATGTTCTTGGGTTCTATTTTTGCTGTCGAAGCGCCCGTGTCCCAGCGGCCACGTCTCCAGACACACAAAGCTTGCCTACTGAGGTTTGGGGTTCGAATCTGGCTGGTGACATATCTGGCTTCGACACCTCTGGATTAGTCGGAGGGCTCGAAGGATACTAAGTGGGGTTCAGTCTACTGATTGCCTACAAAAAAAGGCTTCTATTTTTGCTATTATCTAATTACTATTTAAATACGTTTTATATTCTAAGTTAATTGTATGTAATTCGAGTGATGCAATTCAAATTGCACCCAATTTACCATGCCAAGAGGAGAAACACGTGATGACTCGTGTAGGTCTCAATGATGATGGGAAGGGCAAGGGTTTGATCCATTAAGCTTTTTCGAAGGCTCAATTACACGCCTAAGAGCTTAGAATTTCAAAGAGTCCTTGAACTTGATGATCCAAAAATCTTGGACTAGAGGAGACCACGATCCATTTATGCTTAATGGGCCTCATGGCTCACTTGAAATGGCTCGGCCCATCAACATTATCCAATTCATGGCCCACGACGATGACCTCACAAATTGAAAACACCACACGCCAAAATGAAGACCAACAAATCGAAAATATGGGTTTGGACATGGTGTGAACATGACTTGGTCATGGATGTGAGAAGATCAAGGTGGATAAGGAAATTTCTTTACTAAAGATTATTCAAAAGATTCTTTTCTTTATCCAAATTTTTAGATTAGATTGTTACTTAATTAACACTTATCTAAACTAATTTCTTTCCTATCCAAATTAGATTATTTTCTATCTATTAGGACACGTTTTCTAAGCTTTCTAGGACACCTAAAGTCGTGTCTATACCTCTATATAAAGGGGATAAACCCTCATTGCAACACAAATTGATTTTTTGAGTTTTATGAAAGTTTGTAGCATTAATTAGTTTCATAGTTACTTTAAATTTTTTTTATTGTTGCACGAATTTTATTTAAATTCTAGAATTAGCTATGCCTATATAAAGGCCTCAACATTCTTTGTATTGAACACACAAATTTTGAATTAAGTTTTGTGAGATTAGTATTCTCTTTTGGTTTTAAACCTTCTTCGATTATCTTTTCTCTTTTTAAGTTAAGAGGAATTGTGTTCTTAGACTTATAATTCAATATTTAGTTGGTAATTCAATACCTTCAGGGGGTTTGCCGCATCTTTTATTTCTACAAAAATCGTGACTTTTGTTGGTTGTACACAAGGTGTTCTTCACGCGTTAGGAACAACAAAATCTTCCATTTTCTTTCTTGAAATATCGTGTGGAGTCTTGTCACAAGTTCGGCATGATTCATATCATTTGGTATCAGAGTTAGGTTAGGACATTTTTGCCCCTATCTTTCAACGTTCAGGTTGCTTAACTATCTATAGCTTTGAGGCCGAAATTTGTTTGATAGCTTATCTTAAAATCGTTCAAAAAAATAAGTGAACGAAAATCTTCGATTCAAAAGCAGGTGCAATGGGAGTCAATTTACCAAAACAAAAAAGATTTTGAAACCTTCAAAATAACGCTTTATCGAAATTGGTGCAATCAACAAGAGATCTATTCCAGTTGAGTTGTTTGAATTTTTAGTCACGAGTTGAATCTTCCCATACTCAAACTCAAGACCTGCACATTCAAGTTTGGTACCCTTCTATAAATCTCAACTTGAATCAAGTTCCAATCGTTCTACGATTGTTGTTTGGCTTGATAAGAGACTTGAGTTGAAGTTAGCTAAAACCATATTGAGAATACTGAGATGTAAAAGACAGAGTTGTGAGGTCAAGAGAGGGTAAAAGCTTAATTGAGTGATACACGAGTGTTTGAGTGAACATCTTTGAGTGCATACACGTGAGGGAGTGGTGAGTTTTATTTACTAACATTTTCCTTGTAGGTACAAAACATGTCTTCCAAAGACAAGTCCGTGAATAAGTCAACAGAGGATGATATACCTCCAATGGGTAATCTTGAGCAGGTAATCACCGTCCTACGGCGTTTGGTCATGTCAGCAGAGGAGTCTCAGGACATATGGCACGAATGGAGGCCCGTATGAACAATGAAGCATCCACAAGCCAGACCTTCAAACCCGATTCCAAAGAGCCGCCCCTTGATGGAGATCAAACCATGGCTAGGCAACAGATCCATTTGAACATGACGATGAGCAACATGATGGTCATGAAGAATTCGATGCATGGTCCGATGCCTTTGAGGAGGTATGTGAATCCCGAGGTTGAGGAGCTCGAATCAACCATGGGAACATGAGGGTATAACAACAAAGATGACCCCCTTATCAGGTTGCTTGAGATACTGGCTACCCGAGACGTGCTCATGAGGACACATTGGAAATGTGAAAATCACATTGGAAACGTGAAAATCAAGATACATACCTTTCAAGAGAGGTATGATACAAAAGTCTATTTGCAGTGGGAGATGAAAGTATAGAAAGTGTTTTTGAATTCCATGAGTATATTGAGTGCCATAAGGTAAAATTTGCATCTATTGAGTTTACTAACTATACCATTACATGGTGGGATCAGGTGCTGAATAATAGGAGACGTTATGGAGAACCACCACTTGAGGATTGGGAGGAGATGAAATGAATCTTGATGAGAAGGATCCTAGTCACTTCTACCGAGAGATCCATCAAAAGTTGCAAAGATTGGTGCAAGGGTTCTAAGAGTGTTGAAGAGTTCTACAAGGGGATGGAGTTACTCTTGATCAGAGGCAACATTTAGGAGGATCGTGAGGTTACTATGACACGTTTCCTTCAGGGATTGAATCGAGAGATAGCTGATGTTATTGAGTTGCAGCATTATGTTGAGATTGAGGATATGCTCTACCAAGCCTTCAAGGTCGAAAAGCAACTTAAGAGAAAGATTTTGAAGAAGACGAGCTCAAACACTACACCTAGTTCGTCGTGGAAGTTGAATCCCAAATGGGATAAACCGAGTCCTAAATAGGACAAATCTAGTTCTGAGCCTTTCAAGAAGTCTGATGTGAAACCTATGGCTAAACAAGGTACTTCTACAACCTCTACAACAAGGCATCATGATATTAAATGTTTCAAGTACCAAGGTTTAGGTCATATTGCGAACCAGTGCCCGAACCAACAAATCATGCTACTAAAGGGAGATGGAGTAATCTCATCCGATGATGAGGCTAGTGAGCATGGAACGTATGAGCAGGAATTTGATCATGAGGAGGCCGAGGCCGTTGCAGGAGAACTATTGGTGATCAGAAGAGTATTGAGCTTGCAAATCAAAGAGAAAAATGAACAAACATAGTGTGAGAACCTTTTTCATACTCGTTGTTTTGTCGATAACAAGGTTTGTAGTGTCATCACAGATGGAGGGAGTTGTGCAAATGTGGCTAGCACTTACTTAGAGACCTTGGAGGGAGTTGTGCAAAAGATCAACTTGGAGACCTTCAAACATCCAAAGCCATATAGACTTCAACGGTTGAACGATAGTGGAGAGATGAATGTGGTGAAGCAAATGATGGTCCCTTTGAAGATTTACAAGTATGAAGATGAGGTCCTTTGTGATGTAGTGCCCATGGATGTATGTCACACACTACTTGGTCGACCATGGCAATTTGATCGTAGGGTAACACATGATGGGCGCACAAATAGATATTCTTTTAAACATAATAGTAGATCTATTGTACTTGTATCTTACCTTCAAAACAGGTCAATGAGGACCAATGTAAATTGAGAGAATTGAGAGGAAAAGAAAGAAAGAAAAAAAGAAGTAAAAGAGACCATGAGAGAAAAAAAAAAGAGTGAAAAAAGAGAGGAAAAATAGAATGAGAGAAAAAAGGAGATATGTTTGGCCCAAAAGAGTGAGATTAAGAGTGATTTACATTCTCGTACTTCTATGATTGTGCTTTTGTACAAAGAGGCCCTAATCACTACTGATGAATTGGCTGGTACTGTGCCAAGCGAATTTATATCTCTTTTGTAGGAATTCGAGGATGTGACGCCCAAGGAGCTACCCCACGGTCTACCCTATCCATGACATCGAACATCAGATAGATTTTGTGCCCAGAGCTACTATTCCAAATAGACCAGCATACAAAAGTAACTCTGACGAAACCAAAGAGTTGAGAGGCAAGTGGACGAGCTACTAGCCAAGGGACACGCCCGTGAGAGCATGAGTCCATGTGTTGTACATGTGCTACTTGTACTGAAGAAGGATGGAACTTAGAGGATGTGCACTGGTTGCAGAACCATCAACAACATCACGTTAAAGTATCGCCATCCTATAACAAGATTAGATTATATGCTTGATGAACTGCATGGAGCATGTATATTTTCAAAGATTGATTTGAGAAGTGGGTATCATCAAATACGAATGAAAGAAGGTGGTGAATGGAAATGTGCTTTTAAGACCAAGTATGAATTGTATGAATGGTTAGTTATGCCTTTTGGATGCACCTAGTACATTCATGAGACTTATGAATCATGCTTTGCGAGCCTTTCTTGGTAAATTTGTAGTTGTTTATTTTGATGATATCCTAATCTATTCCAAGTATCTAGATGAGTATGTTGTGCATCATGTGTTAGAAGTTCTTTGACATGAGAAGCTTTATACTAATCTTAAGAAGTGACACTTTTGGCACGAGCAAGCTTGTGTTTATTGATTTTGTTTTGAGCAAGAATGACATTGAAGTGAACGAGAAGAAGGTGAGAGCCATCAAAGAGTGGCCAATGCCCACGCCCGTGAGCCAGGTGAGGAGTTTCCACAACTTGGCTAGCTTTTACAGACATTTTTTGTGAGATTTCAACAGCTTAGTCTCCCCCATCACAGCGGTGATCAATAAAAACGTGTCATTCAAGTATGGAGAAAAGAAAGACAAAGCATTTGAGCTCATAAAAGAGATATCACAAGCCCCTTTACTTTATTTGCCTAATTTTGCTAAGACATTTGAAATGAATGGGTATGATGTAGGTATTGGTTCAGTAATGATGCAAGGATATCCCATAGCATACTTTAGTGAGAAGTTGAGTGGAGCTATATTGAACTACTAAACTTATGATAAATAGATGTATGCATTGGTGAGAGCTAAAGGAGTTCGTGATCCACCCAGATCATGAGTCCTTGAAGCACCTCAAGAGCCAGCAAAAGCTTAATAGACGACACACCAAGTGGGTTGAATTCATAGAAACTTTTTCTTATGTGATCAAGTATAAACAAGGTAAGGAGAATGTGGTTGTTGATGCACTTTCTCGAAGGTACTCTCTTATTTCTTTGCTAGAAACTAAATTAGTTGGTTTTGAGTATATTAAGGGCTTGTATGAGGTTGATCACGACTTTTGGAGGATTTATATGATGTGTGAGAAGGCTGGTTTTGAGATTTTTTATAGGCATGATGGATTCCTTTTTCGTGAAAATCATTTATGCATGCCTACGTGTTCTATGCAGAGCTACATGTGAAAGAAGCTAATGGTGAAGGGTTAATGGGACACTTTGGAATAACCAAAACTTATGATGTTATGCATGATCATTTTTATTGGCCTAACATGAAGCATGATGTTATTCGTGTTTGTGAAAGATGTGTAATGTGCAAGTTAGCTAAATCTAGATTAGACCCGCATTGATTGTACACCCCTTTACCTATTTCTCATGAACCATTGATTGATATCTCAGTGGATTTTGTTATGGGGTTACCAAGGTCTAAGAAGGGAAGGGATTCTATTTTCGTTGTTGTGGATAAGTTTTCAAAATGGCTCATTTTATACCTTGCGACAAAAGTGATGATCCTTCTCATGTTGCTGATTTATTCTTTAGAGAAGTTGTTAGATTGCATGGTGTGCCCAGGAATATTGTTTCTAATAGGGATGCAGAATTTTTAAGTTACTTCTGGAAAACTTTGTGGGCTAAGTTAGCGACTAAGTTATTATTTTCAACTACTTGCCATCCCCAAATTGATGGCCAAACCGAAGTTGTCAATAGGACCTTAGGAACATTGCTTCGGGCATTGATATTTAAGAATTTGAAAACTTGGGAAGAATGTTTACCACATGTTGAATTTGCATATAACAGGGGTATTCATTCAGATACACAATATTCACATTTTGAAATTATTTATGGTTTCAATCCTTTATCTCCTAGGGATTTAACCCATTTACCTTTGAGTGAAAGATTGAATTTAGATGGAAAGAAGAAGGCTGAGTTTGTGAAGATGATTCATGAGAAAGCAAGACCCAACATTGAGAAGAAAACATCTCAATACGCCAAACAAGCCAACAATGGGTGAAAGAAGGTCATCTTCGAGCCAAACGATTGGGTATGGCTACATCTGAGGAATGAAAGGTTCCCAAAAAAAATCAAAATCAAAACTTCTGCCAAGAGAAGAAAGACAGTTCCCAGTGGTTGCCATGATCAATGATAACACCTATAAATTTGATCTACCTGGTGAGTACAACGTGAGGCTACTTTCAATGTTGCTGACTTACTTCCGTTTGATGTAGGTGATGATTTGAGAACAAATCCTTTTCAAGAAGAGGAGAATGATGCAATCCAAGTTGCACCCAACCTACCATGCCAAGAGTAGAAACACGTGATGACTCGTGTAGGTCCCACTGATAGTGAAAAGGGACCTAAAGGGCATGATCCATTAAGCCTTCCTGAAGGCCCAATTACACGCTTAAGAGCTAAGAAATTAAAAGAGGCCTTGAACTTAATGATCCAAGAAGCTTGGGCTATAGGAGACCACGACCCATTTATGCTTCGTGGGCCTCATGGCCTACCTGAAATGTCCCGGTCCATCAACATTACCCAACTCATGGGCCACGACTAAGACTTCACAAATTGAAAACACCACATGCCAAAATGAGGACCAACAAATCGAAAACATGGGGTCGGACATGGTGTGAACATGACTTGGTCAAGGATGAGACAAGATCAAGGTGGATAAGAAAATTTCCCTTCCTAAAGATGATCCAAAATATTCTTTTACTTATCCAAATCTTTAAATTATTTTGTTACTTAATTAGCACTTATCTAGATTAATTTCTTTTCTATCCAAATTAGATTATTTCCTATCTATTAGGACATGTTTTCTAAGCTTTCTAGGACACCTAAAGTCATGCCCCTACCTCTATATAAAGGGGACAACACCCTCATTGTAACACACAAATTGATTTTTTGAGCTTTATGAGAGTTTGTATTCTCTTTTGATTTTAAACCTTCTTCGATTTATCTTTTCTCTTTTTGAGTTAAGTGGCATTGTGTTCTTGGACTTATTATTTAATTCTTGGTTGGTAATTCAATACCTTCAGGGGGTTGTTTGTGGCATCTTTTATTCTTACAAAAATCATGACTTTTTTTGATTGGATACAAAGTGTTCTTCATGCGTTAGTAACAACAAAATCGTCCATTTTCATTCTTGAAATATCGATCTAGCTGTGGAGTCTTGTCACAAATTAGACAATGATTCATATTATCGAGGGTCTAAAACGATGACAACAAGGTTAAGTAGTGGTATATTTAGAATATACTTACACCATTTTTCACTAATAACATCTACACATGTTTTTAAAAGCTGTAATAATAACTCTTATATTAACACATATGGGACACAAATAAGGCGGAAGTGGTTTTTATATCCGTGTGATAATGATTTTGTGTGATCATTAAAATATTTTAATAATTCTAAAAGTTTTTTCACACTTATTCCAATGGGGTTTGATGTAAATATTTATTTTGTTATCTATTATTAATAAAACTACACAATAAATTTTTATAAGAAACGATTTATTAAAGTAAAAAATAATTAAATTTCAACAAGTTAGCACATTTAAAAAAATTATGGCCGAACATTGTTTTCTTTACAGAATTCAGACCAACATTTCATTACATTAGGTTTAGTAACCAAAAATTTGATAGTACGTCTAACGGAATGTACGCTAAAATCAATATATTTTATATCATATTGGACACATAAATTAATAATATGATAAATATATCTAATGCAAAAAAACGATCATAAAAAAAAATCACATAATGCTTTTAAATCATTTATACATGCATCATTATTATAGGCATTATCAAAAGAAATGTTATATATTATTCTAATATTAGCATAATTATTGTGCATATATTTTGTGCAGTTTGTGAATTATCAAACATCATATAAGTTAATATCCCTTTTTGCTCATTATCTATCCAATAACAAGTTATTCCCATAGAACTATGTATTTGCCAATGATTGGACCATATATCGCTACATATAAAAATCATTTACATAAATGAAAAAAGTTTTTATCAATTACTTTTTCTTTTCTTAAAAGATTTAGCAATATAGATAATATGTGATTTATGTGAAATTCTAGTAAATGTGGGATTAAACATGTATATACATAATTTTTTAGATTTAAACTTTCGACAAATATAAATGGTAGGTGTCCCGAACAAGTTGAATCAACTAATCATTTCCTAATTTTATTTTGATTAAATCAAAATAAATGAATAGAAGAAGACGTACATGCACCTCTATCTCCACCGGTGAAAGAACCTCAATTACTTGAAAGTTTGATTTGACTAGGATCGATTCCAAGATCTACTGGATGTTTATTTTGGACATAACTCGCAAATGTCTCATGCCCTTTACCTAATGAAAAAAATACATGAATTAAAGTTTTAAAATAAATTCGATGAATAAAAAATTCGTACATAAATAATTTTATGAATCAAAATTTATTTAAAAATAATTCATGAATAAAAACATAAGAAATTCGTGCATAATTAATTTTAGAAATAAAAAATTTGTTTAAAAACAATTTATGAATAAAAAACATAAAAATTCAGGCATACATATCTTAGGAGTAAAAAATTCATTTAAAAATAAATTTACGAATAAAAAAATTTATACCTTTTGTTGAAGTGTATTTTTTTTCTACATAATCGGCATTTCACCCAAAAGTAGTCGGTACCCTGTTTCGGATTTGAAATTTTATTGAAGCCATTAAAATTTGGGAGTTGCTCATTTTCTTTTCGGTCCACTCTTCGTTTTTGAGACCTGAGTTGGTGAACAAGTGGATGGCTACCATGACTACAAGAAGAAGATGATGTTGAACTTGGAATTAGCGCCTCCTCCTCCTATTGCAATTCTTCCGAATCTCCCAACTCAAAACGACGATCGTGCAAAGTATTAAAACTATTAATATATATATTTTTAAAAATTCGATCTAACATGTGGTGACCAACCATTTTTTTATTATTTCAATAAAGATTTTCGGTTTGTTTCCGGCAGTCCAACCGGTGGTTGGCGACGCTCCGGGGTCCGAGGGAATGATCATCGATCCCAATTCTATAAAATTTAGAACAGGAACTGGTCTAGTCCTTGGTCCTTTTTCCCACCACTACACTACAACTACAAGCATGGTTTATTGGACAAGTAGTGTTCTTTATGCACCGTTGACCAAATTATAAGTTGTAGTATTGAATTTTCGTAAGAAAACACAACCTTGGGCACCTTAAAGCCCAATGCTTTACTCGAAAATTTTAATCTGGGCTCCAATAGGCAATAACCTTGCAAATCAATTGGGCAAGATACAATGAGTAGAATAGAAGTAGAAGTCGAGGCGTCGAACTCCCATCATCGCTTCTTTGTTTCTCGTTTTAGCCCTTGCTCCCGTCGCAAGCGAGACAAGTTTGTAGAGATAGCAGGTGGATTTGCCCTTTCTTCCCTCCATACTTCTCACTCGCTACTTCTCACCCTGCAATGGCAGCGGCTGCAGCAGCAAAATCTGAAAACCCTAAGAACCCTACGGATCTCAATCTGGCGCCTCCGGCCCCCGAGGAGACCCTGGAGACTCAGTTACCTCTATCTTCCGACGGAGCCGGCGAAGAGACGAAGGAAAAAGTAGATGACCTGGCGGTGAAGACTAGCAATGTTGAGGGAAGCGGAGTGGTGACAGATATTCAGAAGAAGATGAAACGGGCGGAGCGGTTTGGGATGCGGGTGCAGTTGTCAGAAAAGGAGAAGCGCAATTCTCGAGCTGAGAGGTAGCTTGCTTTACTTAAAATGCCTTCAGAGGTT